>JAGSMP010000666.1:0-269287 GCA_029286625.1 Parnassius orleans
GATGCGTGTTTGCCCCATTTTATCAAAAATACTGAGTTCAGAGCCCAGTACTTTTTCAGGCACTTAAAACAATTGACGAGCATGAGAAAACCACGTCTAGGAAGTATGTGAGATGACGGGACTGTTGGAAGATGGCCAATAGGAGGTAACAATGTAAGATGAAGAATTGTGCCACTCAGTAGCAAAGTTATCTGGACTAGTTAGTAGGAAGTTATATGATCTCTCGGACCTTTGCAAACTTTGGGATAGAAGCAAAACCGCTTTATCAGAAGATATTGCACCAGTATCTAGAGAAAGCACAGGCCAACAACGATATATATTTTAACGAAGCGGTAAACCTTATTGAGGACAAAGTTTTCTCAATAGTGGCAGTGCCTGCTGCACTGCCCCTATTGAGATATTGTATATTACTATAGTGTATATATTACTACTAACAGGGAAATTTGTCCACTGATTTACCCAAAATTAATCTTTTGATGAAATATTAAATCTAAATTAACAAAAGCCGCAATGTAAAAATGGCTTACCGAATATAAAAAAACTTGTGTAATGTTTGTTTTCTATTAAATTATAAAATGAACTTACAGTTCAACTGAAAGCTGCTGCCATGGACCTGCAACCAGCTTCAAACAAAAAGGGCTACAGATGCGTCGTCACCTCAAAAGAAAGAAGATGGAATGCTTTACGGCCTCTAAATATACTGACTCTTCATACCGTTCAGACCGGAACTATACCTATATATATTACCTATATCTGCCGCGATGCAGGCACTGCTGCATAGCGGCAGATATAGGTAAGAAGATGGTACAAAACAACTTTTAAAAAGGTTTTTGTTCTTAAGTCAAAATTAAATAAATATATTTTTAAGCAAATTGGAAACACAGATGTACCTTAAGTAAGTTTAATATTTCATTAAGAGCGGCAACCTAGTTTTCTTTAGGCACATCCTATTGAACCAGTCGACCATAATCCGTCGATATTCGCCTAGTAATTTGTCTACATTAAGTTTAAAATTACTAAAGCAAAATAATGAAATATTCCTGTTGTAGCTAAACTAGTAAATGTGTATGGAATGATGTAAGGAGTTCGTTATATCATTTATTGTATGAAACCAGATGCCACCTTGTATATTTGAAGTTATATAATTTTTCTCTAAAAGCTACAAACAACGCCTGTTCTGTGTACAAAACAGGCGTTGCAATTCCTAGGAATAGAAAATGTTTTAGCATCACTTCAATATCCTGTCGGGATCAAATGAGAAACGGACGTTCACAGTTATTGACAAGTTACTATGAACGTCCGTTTCTTATTTTACTGAACAGCTTATTAGCGTTTACTTTCAACAAATATGAAAGTATTTCTTTTTGTAGGCTTTAGGGTTTAGAGGCTAAGAGTTTTGGCAAAAAATATTACAAATCTGTTGTGGCCGAAATCGAGTTAATGTCTTAATTAATAAAAAGAAACTGTAAAATTAAGTGACTGCAATCATGATATATTATGGTACTTGGTATATTACGGTGTGTATTATATTATGGTTGTAGCTGATTCTGGGTGACAACGCATCTGCATTTTGATTCTTAATCAAGGATAGATGTACATGTCTATGAGCCACAACATCCACTTACTATCAGGTGGAATGTGTGCTCGTTTTCACCCTTATAAGTACTATAAAGGCTGGCTTTATTTGAACTTAAGGAATTGCAAACTTTTTTAATTCTTGCTTCGTATCAGAACTCAAAAGCGATCTTTCAGTGAGTTTTGCAGTTCGCAAGGAGTCGCTAGGGATATAGTTTCACAAAGTGAGAAGAATCGCAAGGGTACATTATTAAATTTAAAAATTATTTTACCAATAGAGTAGTTCAATGCAATGGAACTAATATGTTACTATTTTAATAGCACTGTACAAGAGTAGTAGTGACGTCACGTTCCTTGTAATCAATAAATATCATTATATAATATGTGTGTACTTTTAAAAATTAAAAAAAATTAACTTGAAATGAAAAACCATTTATTTAGATTATAATACATGAAGTAATTGATTAATGATGGCATCAACTATATTATTATAATTAAGATGAACCAAAACATTTATTCCTGATTGTCTGAACCTAAAACCTGACTGTCTCATGAGGATATTAGGTATGGTTGTCACGTTTGGCAGGCGGATTGGCCACCGCAGGTTTTTATTTTCTAGATGTAATTAGGAGGGCGTTGCTACTCATCACATTGTTTGTTTCTCTCCGTCGTCTCTTACGACACCCACCTGATGATATGGGGTAGTGGATATTCTCATACCGCCACTGCCCAGTTTACTGCACGATGCCACCTGAAGTTCATGCTTTTACTTATTTTTAAAAATTTGAATATGTAAGAGGAATACATAGAGACCCACTAGACTAAATCTAGTTGAGCGGCTGAATTGACGCCCAACAAATATGCGGAATTTTTCAGTTTTTTGCTGCAAAAAGAGATCTGCCAAGTCAAATGTACAAAAAAATGTGTGAAATTGTTAGTATATTTTTTTAATTGTTATGTGTGAGTTTCGTAGAGACAAACGATAATTTCTCTCATCTTCATTTTGGAACTTAATCCAGGATAGATTTATGTGTCTGTGGACCACAGAATCCACTTATCATGAGGTGGACTATGTGCTCATTTGCTATCTTTATTCTAGATTTTCTATAAAAAAAGAACTAGTATATTACATTTGTCGCGAGAAAATTTGTTATCAAAGGCAATAACAATTAAGACAACTGGGCGATAGTCAGACCGGTCACTGGTAAACAAGTGCATCGGAATCACCAGTTAGGAACGATTATGATTATTTATGGATTTTATAAACATACATAAGTCAAGGTTACATGAGTCAATTGGTGATTAATGTTTGTCTATTGCACTGTATATTTTATTTAGATTGTAATGAATATCAATTTTATTAAAAACTTTAACACGTTATTGAGACAACTTCTTTTTATGCAGAAGGAACAAACATTTAAAATAAATCACATGATTAGAAAAATATAAGATAATAATAGGACGGGGAAAAAGTTTCTTCATATTTTGTTTGTATAAATTTGAGGAAAAATCTCTGTCTGTTTGTATTTGGCTGATTGTAATATCAATACATATAGGACATTATAAAAAAGAAAAAGGAAAAGTAAAAAACACTTTCCCGCCATTTTTCAATTGTTTTTCTGTCCGCCTAAATGAGTGAACCTAACGAAGAAATTCGATACATTCTGAAGTTTCATTACAAAAAAGAGAAAAAGCCGCGAAAAATTTGTGACGTTTATGGAATTAATGCAGTGTCAGTAAGAGTAGCACAAATTTGGTTCAAGCGTTTTCAGTGCGGGAATTTTGATGTTAAGGATGCAGCTCCCTCTGGTCGCCCTTATACGGATAAAATCGATGCCATTTTTGAAAAAGTGGAGCAAGATTGGCCTTTAAGTAGTAACGAAATAGACGAAAAATTTTGGATTGACCACAAAACAGTTGGGTCAACCATTTAAAAAAGTCTGGCTACACAAACGAGCTCGATATTTAGGTACCACACGAGCTCACTGAAAGAAACCTAATGAATCGTGTACTCATTTGTGATTCTCTATTGAAATGTAATGAAACCGAACCATTTTTGAAAATATTGATCACTGGTGATGAGATGTGAATCACCTATGACAAGAACCTGCGAAAAAGCTCATAGTCAAAGGGTAGTCAAGCTCCACAGACAGACAGTGTGGTGGGATTGCATTGGCATCGTTTATTATGAGCTTTTACCGCCGGGCAAAACCATCCGTTCGGATCTCTACTGCCAACAACTAATGAGACTCAAGCAAGAAATTGAGAAAAAACGGCCGGAATTGATCAATACAAAAGGAGTGGTCTTTTATCTTGATAACGCCAGACCACACACATCTTTGGCCACTCAGCAAAAATTGAGAGAGCTTGGTTGGAAAGTTTTAATGCATCCACCATATAGCCCTAACCTTGCACCTTCAAATTTTTACCTGTTTCGGTCTCTTCAGAATTCTTTGGGTAGTGTTAGTGTGACACCTCATAATTATTATTAATAAATAATAATTAAATTCAATATAAAGACATTTAAAAAGTCATAGAAATTATATTTTAAACAATTAAAATGCATTAATAAGCATAAAGTTCAAATATGATATTCATTTCGAATATTGAATATTATAGTATAGTAAACGCATTAAATTGTCTTTACAAATCTCAAAACTTATTAAAATTCAGCTTAAAATATTCAAAATGTATTAAATAATACAAGTACAAGTCGTTTATATTGCAATAATAAAGATAAATAACATTTGTAATATAATTGATTAAAATGGGTCAAAAATTTTCAAAGTTCATGAGGATGTTCATGTAATGATTGCTTATATGAAGGGCGTTGAGAGAGACACATACCCATGGGTGTAGATATATGGGGTGGTCGGCTGACCGACTGCTAAAAGTACTGTTGCACAATGACTAGTCCTATATTAGGGACTTACGATAGGAAGGTCTATGATACAAAAGCATTAATATAGAAGGCATCTATGATGCACAAGCATTATGATAGCAGAGTTATGACTTCAAGTCCCATATGTATAAGACATATAATATAATGGTCTATGGAATAAAGCAAATATGTGGAAGGTCTCAAATATGTAAATGCATTATATTGAAAGAAATGGGACTTGAAAAGAATTATTATAGTGGCGTTTAGATTGATTCACAGCGTCCGAGACCGAGGTAAATTTGGACTCGCTAACCGACGTGTCCTAGACATATTATCTTAGTGCCGGTGGTAAGCGGGTTTGTTGCAGCAATACGACTTGCCCGTGGACATCGAAACCTCTACTGTTTGTGGGCGGCGTCTTAGCGCATAGCGTTATAATACGTCGGCTATCATTCGGATTAGGGTGAGTGTGTTTGGTAGTACTTTTAAGTGGAACGAGTATACTCAACTCCATGTCTTAGTGCTATAGCGTTATGATACGTGGAGTTTTGGCTACTGACGTCTTAGAAGCGTGCTACTATGATACGTTGGTGGTATTTTTAGTTAACAACATTATCAATTTTGTTACCAAAGTCGATAGGGATCATGTGGGTGCGAAGTGAGGGGGCGCCATCCATATGATAGTTGCGTTGATGCTTACTGCCACTTGCGGTATTGCGTCTTGTGATGGATCTGCGGGTGTGCTGCGCCTGACTCGACGCATCTTGTGGTTCATGTCGATGGAGGTATGTGAGTGGTGATGTCTGCTGGGATTGTATGGGGGACCTTGGGATGGTGTAAGCTCGACAATAGTCGTATTGATGCTTGTTGCGTTCTGCAGCATTGCGTCTCTGCAATGGTTGTTTGGCGGGTCGCTATTCTCAATGGCGCTCTCTGCGTCTTGGTTTGCCTCACAACCTAAGTAGCTTTTTCCAAGGCGGTTCCCTTCATTACGGGGCTGCAGACTGTCTGATCTTTATGATGTTTTATATAACAACATAATAATATATCTTAGTAAAGTTCCCCCCTTTGAATGATTGAAGGCAACTTGTTGGTGGGTCACACAAACATGATCGAAAAATGCATATACTCAACGTCAGTGACACAGACCCTTTCTGATGGCGAATTATTACTATTATCTTATAACTTGGTTGGTGGAGCATATATGTCAACCTCATGCGGCTGGTAGCTGAAGGGAGAATCTGAGGAGGCTCTCAAGGCTGCGGCCGAAAGCCGCGCAACGTGGGACGCCATTCCCTTGAGGTGAGTGGTAGACTCATGACACGCTCTGCGGCCAATTGGCCGTGCTGATCATGCAATTGGTGGAGATGCCTTACACTTACATCACGTCTGCAGGAACGGCGGTCTGGCAGGTGGTGGCGCTCACGGAGGGCTTTTTATGGGCAGTGTGCTTATTGTTGCCTAATCCGTGTGACGTACATTCACTGTGGCTAGATTTGATCGTATTCTGTATGGCGTTTACACGCATTGACATGCGCGACTTCGGTCGATGTTTGTGCTTACGCACTACCAAGGGGCCAAGTACTCTTTTTACTGGTACACCAGTTATTTTGCTGTGGACTACGATCTAGTTCCCAACTTAACGTCCCCTTCGAGAGGAGCGCGTTGGTTGGCGCTCACCGCACACGGCGTGTGTGGAGCCGTCTGCCTCCCCCACATTTTTTTTAAATGTGGGAGAGCAAAGCCCTTGTACCTGGTATTTGATACAAATATTGTGAGCCTTTTCCAAGCGGGAAGGGATTATTTAATAAGGAATTGATTGATGTGAACCTGATACAAGTGGAATAGGGACGATTTAATGTTCTTAACTTTTTTTGAGCTCTGTCTTCGTGAACGGGGTTCTTTAACTTATAAAGCACAACCAACAGCTTTCGGCTGCTCTGGTGAATATTCATTCTTCCAAAAGACACCTAAAATAACAAAGTTACTAAACAAACACAACGTAAATAAGGGTCCTAACTAAGACGATCACGCCATAAATTTATTAAACGGCCTATATTTGAACCTTAGTAAGATCAATATATGGTTAATATACTGGTCACGTAAATTTATATATCTTAAAGATAAAAATTCTAAAGAAAGAAACAAAGAGGGGGGTGGGAGTGTTACATAAGGTTAACATCAAGAGAGGACTCTCAAAACTACTTGGCGCATTTTTTTGATCAAAAATACCAAGATTTCTACAGCAACGGGATTATGTCATTACTTACAAGATGGCAACAAGTTATCGAACAAAATGGCAGATATATATTTTAATTAAATGTAATTAAACTTTGAAAAAAAAATGTCTTCAATTTGTATATAAAATACGAAGAAACTTTTCCCCGACCTAATATATATAAAATCTAGTAATAATGCGCTACATAGCATATATTATATTTGTGTTAAAATATTAATAAATTAAACTTATATATACTTGTTTTTCTTCATCATCAGCAGCTTCGAAAAGTCCTCACGGGCCTCTCCCGTTGTAGGATTTGCCTTAATCGCATCGTATATTAGGCGAATTACTATCGCAATGCCAAACGTCTCACATCTTTGACGTTGCTGTACATCGATGATTTTTGACAGCGGTGTTATGCACAAGAACTGTTACCCGAATTATTTTACAACCAGGAACTACTTCGACTAGTGCAAATTATAATTAAATATAGACCTTATTGACGTGTAACATCTTTCCTCTCGCTTTCCTGCAATCTGTGGAAGTGATTTCTTGAAAAGGGGCGCAAGTGTGTTTCAGGAAGTCGGGGAAGCGCGCCGTCGGATGGTACCAAAGTAGTAGTAGGATCGCTACTTGCGCGTTTTTAATGTGAATGTATCGAGTCAGAAAGTTTTATAAGTTTTTAATTAGGATGTAAAGAGATTTGATGGATATTAATATGTTTATTTTACTCTAATTAGACTATTTTAAACTTAAATTTGCTATTGGATTTATTATTGTATTCTTATTAGACCGACTAAAGTAAGTTTGAAGAGAATTTTGAATGTTTTTAGAATTTTTGTATAATTACGTAAGTTGAAAATGACAATTTTTGTTTGTAGAGATATTTCAACAATTTTAGTCTCAAAAGATACGTTTAGGTCTAGAACTAATATTCCAATTACAGTTATGAAAATCGGATAACCCGTTTAGAAGATATGAGCAAAATTGTAAAAGAGAAATGTGAAAACCTGTATTATTGCATGCCTTAAGCGCGAAGCGCGTAAGATGTTCCACTAGGGCCTAAAAATCAAGATTCCAACGATTTGTCGCATGAAATCGTATCTAACAATCATATCGTATATATAAATGATATAAAAAGCCATTGTAAGAAAGTTAAATGATTGTTGAACTTATTAAATATTTTTTCTTTTATCTATTAATTGCTATATTTACATAAAAAATGGTTTTAGTGGCTTATGGTGTGGATTTATCAAGTCCGCATGGAGGGGTAAACACGAAAACTTTTGAAAATATCATTTGTTTATCTCAATCTATTTTTTAATATCTTCATCTATCATGTGGGAAGCCATGGAATGTAAATGACAGTTTAATTTTGTTTTGTTTAGTTATAATTAATTATTTTCAACCGAGAAATCGCGAAATTTTAGGTGTTTTGAGCAGCCTTGTAATAATTTATTTTACTAAATAGACTGCCCCACTCACTCACTTCGGGCTCAGCCGCCGTCGTGAGTGGATACTGTATTGGTTGTTTGCAGCGGCTCCTGCTCAAAAAGATCGCTGTACAATTACAAAATATTTGAAAAACCAAATTTGATACATACTTCATTATTATTATTATCACAGATTTTTATTACAATATTTTAAAAGCACAGAATAAATAATAGTACTACGTACTAAAAGTAAGTAGGATTTATATATAAATATACTTAAATACGACTAACGGACGGACGGACGGACTTTATGGAGTGACCTGAATGATGATATGTTGATCATATGAGCATTATGAGTCGTGAACTTTTGGATTTTCCAAACTTTTTTTTTTAAATTGAAGTTTGACATAAAATGATCGGAAAACTGGAAGCATAATACCTAATAAGGTTATGAGTGAAAACTTATGCGTATTTAAACTACTTTAAAAAATTTAAACGCTAAAGGCATGTACAATTGGATTTACCAATAGTTTTTGTACTTTTTAGTTATTGTAGTTATATAAAATATTGTTGTTTTATATAAGAAAAGGATACATAAGGGAATACCTATGATAAAAATAATAAGGTTTAGTGGTATAATTGTATTTATCATAAGTCTATTGGCTCCGCTCTCCCCCAAATTTAACAAAAATAAATGTCTTCAATAAAAAATTGCATTACTCCTGGTGTTAATTAAAGAAAATACAATTTTCATTAAAATTAATTATTCTCGGTTACGAAAAATAATTTCAAATTAATATTTTTTTTTCAGGATATAATGTTAATGTTGCTTATTACCAAGGTGAGATGATAGATGTTACACATCATATGCGACTACTGTAAGGCTCGCTCGTTTTTTGCTTGATATTAAAAAAATATAGCTCAAGTTAGTTGAACGCTATTCCTGTCGTAAAGTTATTACATTTTTATTAGTAAGAGGTTAAAGTATAGGTTTATCTCTTTACTTACTTTCTCGCAGCGCTATTATAACCCATCGAACATCATCTCGATGCATAAAATTCATTGCGTTGACCCCATTTACTTCGTGCGTCATATAGCCAGTCACGAGAGAAATACGTGACTCACAATCGATAATTTCGCCATCAATGGAGTGCCTGGTGCGGTACTCCATTCGAAAAGATTCAAGGGTGTTATCGCTGATAAATGTCTCGCTCGTAGGGCGTACTAATCCTACAAAAACCTGCAATTATAAATATTCGTAAGACTCGTGTGTATATTTTTTACATTTTAATGCTTAAAACAACACGAGGCACCGGCTAGGGCAAGCGGCATGTGTTGGTAAACAAATCCCAAACAATACGACCATTATTATTGTAATTTTTTAGTTTAAAAAGAAGAAAAAGCAATAATGTGATTAAAGTGGTTTTTTGGTAAATGTGTCGTGACAGATCTCTTTTTGCAGCATAAACTGAAAAATTCGGCATTTTTGTAGGACCTCAATTCAGCCGCGCAACTAGATTTAGTCTAGTGCAACTAGGTCTTAAGATGAACATGGACAAAACAAAGATCATGTATAACATCCATGTCACACCTATGCCGGTAGTTGTTGGGAGCACTAAGCTCGAAGTTGTTGACGAGTATGTTTACCTGGGACAAATAGTCCGACTAGGTAAGTCCAACTTCGACCGAGAGGTCAATCGACGAATTCAGCTCGGCTGGGCAGCGTTCGGGAAATTACGGCACATCTTCTCGTCAGGTATACCTCAAAACTTGAAAACGGGACTGTACAACCAGTGCGTGTTGCCAGTGATAACCTATGGAAGTGAGACGTGGTCCTTCACCGCTGGCCGAATGAGGAAGCTCAAGGTTGCTCAGCGAGCTATGGAGAGGGCTATGCTCGGAGTTTCTATGCGTAATAAACTTAGAAATGAGGATATCCGCAGTAGAACCAGAGTGACCGACATAGTCCAACGGATTAGTAAGCTGAAGTGGCAATGGGCCGGCCATGTAGCTCGAAGAACCGACAACCGATGGGGAAAAAAGGTTGTCGAGTGGCGGCCTCGTACCGGCGGACGAAGAGTGGGGCGTCCCCCCACTAGATGGCGTGACGACCTGGTAAGACATGCAGGAAGTCGATGGATGCAGGTGGCTCAGGACCGTGATTTGTGGCATTCCTTGGGGGAGGCCTATGTTCAGCAGTGGACTTGTGAAGGGCTGTAATGATGATGATGATGATGAACTAGTTTTATTGTATGCACAGGACTACGTGGACTTATACTTTGATGTATGGCTACTCCCCTCCAGTCCGCTGGTGGCCCGTGTTGTTCTATATTTTAATGTGAGGTTATTTGAAAACGCTACAAGTATTCTATATTATATGTGTTATGGACTGCTACACAGTATTTCGAATACTGCCTTAGATTACGTGTTCTATTTGTGGAGATTGTTATTTTGAGTATAACTAGATACGCGATTTAGTGTGTATTTACTATCACCAGTCTATAATACATTAGCTATGGAATCACACTTCTCATTAAAAATGAATTTTTGCCATAAAATCCAATAACTTGCGTAGCTCAGATTCCGAAATATTGACCTAATTAACAACAGGTACATTGTAACTAACAAGGTAATTCCGATCATCATCTCAATTTCTTGAGTAATTCAGGACAAACATTTGCGTAATAAACATCAGTTTTTCTACACTAGCGATAAGTGTTTTGAAATGAAATGAAATATATTTATTTCTACTACGTAAGAACAAAAGCATAATAATAATACTAGTTCCTTTATGTTTATATCTACTTACGGACAAAATGTTAGTTTAATGTAAACTAAGACGAAACAGAGATTTTATTGTAAACTAGCGACCCGCCTCCGCAACGCACGGGCGATTTCTGAATCTCGACAACAGTGGCGCTATCGGGTCCAAATGTGAATCTAAACCATCTAGGGACCCATTCAAACACTCAAAAAATTTCATCAAAATCGATCGTGCCGTTTTTGAGACAGCAGTTGATTTTTATATGATAGAGAAGAGGTGAGTAGGCGTACGTCCGTCTCAATTTTCTTGGTCGATTACTTGAAGTGGCGAGATGCGACTGACTCGATATAAATATTCGGTTGTAGTGTCATGGACATTAAAATACATCCAAATTTAATATGACTGAACACGAAATGAATAATAATTAGTGTTTGTAATAAAATGTCTTCTATTTGTATATAAAAAACGAAGTAACTTTTTCCCCGACCTATTATGTATTAAACACAATGAAATGAATTGGAATATTAAAATTCGCTCTTTAACAGATATCACAAATCTATATTAAATCTAATTGTACTTATTTTAATGATTTAACATACCTTACAACTGGGAACGAAAAAAATTCGAATCCGTTCCCAACAAAAGTAAAGGTAGTAGCATATTTTCTCGCCTGTTTGCCGGTACCTAAATGGTGAACGTTTGAACACGACCGAATGACTGAGCCACTATAGTATTTCATTTTAGGAACCTATCTCCTATAAGGCTTCTTTACCCTACTCTTTCTAGGAGATCTCTCACATAAGGAGATAAGGAGGTTATGAATACCTAGTATGGCTATAAGTTCTGTTACACATTAGAATGCATATATTTTATATGAATACATTATCATACTACTTATTTGTATATTTTGAGGGAGCCCTAAGAAAAGATGAATGGATTGAGTCAGGGATGATATGCGTAAGAAAAGCGTGTGTAAGGATGGCTAATAAATAATAATAAATAGAGTAGAAAGGAAAGATGAGGCCAGGAAAAAGAAGTAAAATTACAGCTTATATACGTCTCATTGCTGTGTTCAGACCATTTATTTAATTTGAAAGATTTATGGAGTAGTTATTCTTGCTTGACTTTAAATGGCTTCGAAGTTGAATAAAACTATTTTTACGGATTATATCGCGTTTAATTAACTTTTTTACTAATTCCCGACGTTTCGAGTGCTTTACAGCACCCATGGTCACGGGGGACTGAGGTGATTGACGTCCTGATGTCAGAGTTAATCCGGAGTACCTTCAGCTTTTTAATTATTAATTTTGGTCCGATCTACGCAGAATGAACTAACTGTGTCTTGAAGTCTTGCAATGGTATGCTTGGGTTGATAGGTACAATGGTACAAAAAATGGTACATAATAAAATGGTACAATGATAAGGAAGTCTGCAGTTTGTGATCATATCCTAGACGGCCCCCGCCATTACATTAGATTTGATAAACCACAAATTCTCGCGAAAGAACATCGATATCTGCCAAGGATGATACGCGAGGCTATTGAAGTTAAAAAACATCCTAATTTCAATAGAGAGGGAGGCTGGGTACTACCACCTGCTTGGGATCTTGTAATTAATAAAATTATAAATAAACCCAAGCATACCATTGCAAGACTTCAAGACACATTTAGTTCATTCTGCGTAGATCGGACCAAAATTAATAATTAAAAAGCTGAAGGTACTCTGGATTAACTCTGACATCGGGACGTCAATCACCTCAGTCCCTCATGACCATGGGTGCTGTAAAGCACCCGAAACGTCGGGAATTAATAAAAAAGTTAATTAAACGCGATATAATCCATAAAAATAGTTTTATTCAATGTGTAGTGTTCGCGTAAATATAAGAAATCATTACGGCTTCGAAGTATTTTATTTCCTAGAAATACAACTTTCCCCGCGGTCTTTACTTTATCGTCAAGCCGAGGCAATTTTAAATACTGATTGCATTTAAAATTGCAATTTATTATGTAATTGGTGTTGCTTGGGTAAAATGTAACTTAAGGCGAGCGCTAAGCCCCTGAGCTACCACGGCTCTTTCACTCACGTGCGTTTACTCACGGCACTGTAATATCTCCTGACAGAATCCGATTGTTCAAATGTTGTCACCGTGATCCAATATCAACCAAGAGAAGTTCATTATTAGCATTTAAGAAAACGTCGCTGCGGCCGAGATTATCCAAATATGGATTCACACATGAAAATATTGATTTCTGGCCGCCAAACCGACTGTAAAAATTAGAAAACTTTTGGAAGGTATTGTCATTTTATAAACATATAAGTGATATAGGAAGTATATGTAGGAAGAAGTATATGTATAAGCACGTATATGTTTATTGTGTATACTTGTAGTTATCTACAGAGAAGTGTAAGACAGGGTGGTGGGTAAACGCTTAGAACCTACTGTAACAGATACGGTTTCAGCGTCAGTGGCGAGTACATCAATCGGCTCCTATTTGCCGACGATATAGTCATTATGACAGAATCGCCGGAGAACCTAAGCGTTATGCTCAATGACCTGTTTTTTAAAGAATAAGGGTGACAAACAAGCACACAGTCCACCTGATGGTAAATAGTTGCTGTGGCCCATAGACTTACGTCTATCCTCAACTACGAATCAAAATGCTGAAGCGTTGTCACCCGTGAGGACTAAGATGGAATGCCTCGTTTCCAGTAAAAGGGGTCTCCGGTTTTCTACACCCACCATACGAAACATTTAAAGCTGGTATTCTGTGAGGGCGTGGCCCTTCCCCGATCAAGCCGACCCATTCGTATTCGTACTACAGCTATACTACTAATATAGCTGCAGTATGGCTCTAGCACGTATAAAAATTAAAATCTGTTGTGTCTCCTAACGAATAGGTTTTAAAATGAACATGGACAAAAAAAGGTCATGTGTAACGTCCATGTCACACCTATAGCTATTGTTGTTGTTGTACCGGTAGTTGTTGAGAGCACTACGCTCGAGGTTGTTGACAAGTATGTTTACCAACGGCAAATTGTCCGACTATGTTAGTCAGTCTACGACCGAGGGATCAATCGACAGGTTTAACTCGGCTGAGCGGCGTTTGAGAAATTACGACACATTTTGTCGTCAAGTATATCTCAAAACTTGAGAACAAGAGTGTACATCAAGTGCGTGTTTTCAATGTGTTAGCAATTATTTATAAATAACAATTAAGCATATATTGAATGACCCTAATTTTAATGTAATTGTCTTTTGAAATGTACATCTAATTTTATTAACTTATGTACGATCCTTTGGTGCAGATTAATATCTTAAACGATTCCGATAATGAAAATGCACAAAATACTAATAATATTGACAGTATTAGGAATGAAATATCGCAACGAATTAAAATTGACCAAACAAAACAAAAGCAGCATTTTGATAAGAAGCGGAATATCTTAAAATTCGTTGTAGGTGATTTGGTTAAAATAGATAGAGAAAGATTCCTTCAGGTAAAAGCAGAAAATTAATTTCTAAAGTTCACGGTCCTTATCGTATATGTAAGCTTCTCGATAATGATAGATATTTAGTCGAAGATACACCTATATCACGCAAGGGTAGACGTTTTAGTGGTATATTTTAAGTTGATAAAATTCATCCTTGGTGGGTTTATCAACGAAGCTATGAGTCGGATACTCAAAATTAAAATATTTTTATTATATTATAATTATCGGTATTACACCGATGAATAAATAAGTATATGATTACAAATAATTTGTTATTAATGTTACAATGATCATTTTCTTCCTTTTTGCAATGATCTGAAATAAATAATATTTTTGATTTAGTGGTAAATAAAATAATTTACTATTTAAATAATTTTAGTTGTAAAAACAATCCTGATATTTGTTTATGTAAAAAAAGAGAAAATATATTATTTTTGTTTAACATAGTATATTATATTAATGTGAATAATCATTTATTAGGAAAATTAATATTCAAGACATGAATGGGGCTTCAGTATTCTTTACTTATTTCTTGCCTGTTGAGAACATGAAGGGGTCTTATGCAGGTGAATATTGAAGACATGAATAGGGCTTCAGTATTCTTTACTTATTTCTTGCCTGTTGAAAACATGAAGGGGTCTCATGCAGGTGATATTGAAGACATGAATGGGGCTTCAGTATTCTTTACTTACTTATTCCTTGCCCGTTGAGAACATAAAGGGGCCTTATGCAGATGAATGTTGAAGACATGAATAGGCCTTCAGTATTCTTTACTTACCTATTCCTTGCCTGTTGAGAACATGAAGGGGCCTCATGCAGGTGAATATTGAAGACATGAATGGGGCTTCAGTATTCTTTACTTATTTCTTGCCTGTTGAAAACATGAAGGGGTCTCATGCAGGTGAATATTGAAGACATGAATGGGACTACAATATTGTTTGCGATGTAATTTCATTAATTTAAAATAAACTGTAATATTATAAGTAATATAAACTTAATATGATAATACATTTTCTATTTTCCTTTCACGGGACGTGAAAATATCAGGAAAGGCCGATTGTTAGCAATTATTTATAAATAACAATTAAGAACATATTGAATGACACTAATTTTAATGTAATTGTCTTTTGAAACGTACATCTAACTTTAATAAATGTAAATCTGATTTCCGCTTTTGTATCATTGAATTTCCGGTAAGATTTTTACTATAATAGTTTCGGATTTGACTCCTTAAAGGAAATATAAAAATGGCCGTCACGACCCAAGCTGGTCATTCGGTTATAAGTTGTTAAGAGTATAAGAGACTTTAGTGTTTGTGTTAAGTATAGTGCAAGTACTAAGTAAAAAGTGATTATTTATACGACAATTAGTTGTAAGTTACGGACAGATTAAAACAAAAGTCATATGATGTAATATAAATTGTATTATTTGCTAACAAATCAGAAGTGGGATAATATCGAGCTAAGATAACTCGGTACTTCGGACTCATTATGCAAAAGATACGAGTACATTGGTAAGTTTTATTTCAATCTACTTTAAACACAAGTTATATTTTGTTTACATATACCCATATCGTTCATTGTTGATTTTTGGCAACTACCAGCAATATTCAAGTGCGACTGAAATTGGAAAATAATGTTAGTTTTTTTTCCTTCTTTTTTTGTGTATACTAACATCTTCGGTCAACAATATGGCTCCACTGAAGCATATTAGCCAAACTGTATAAAACTAAGACTTTGTCAGGATTTAAGACCTTCTCTACTTATTTTGTATTAAGAATTAAATAAAAAGGGAAAACAGACAGAAACTTAAATTGCTACTACGTAACTAATTTAATTTGTAAATGAGACCGACGATCTCGTAAGCGTACGAACACGAGACCTTGCCCGAGCTCGTCACCAATGTCTTTTAGTTGTGGGACCGAGCGACAGTCGAGGTCAAAATATCGATCTTACTGCAGCACCACTCGACGCAAGTGCTTACGATGCAGCGGGCGTAGTGGTTCCAGCTGTTCGCTGTATAAGCGCAGTGCCTCCAGGCGTATGCAGCGTGACCGAAGTGCAGCCATACGTGCGTGGCGCGAGCGCAGTACATCGAGAGTTCGATCCGTTTAAGAGTAATCAAACCGTTGATACCTCGATTGTTAAGGTGGATGAGTGTGCGGCTATTTATGGTTAGTCAGAACGTCAGGTAATCCATTATGCTCTTCCGAAATTAGTTTTTTTTAGCACAAAAATGGTTTCAAGGTTTGCCAAGTTTAATGTTTTCTTGGTCTGAATGGTACGATAAACTAAGTTCAGCGTTTCCAAGCAATCAAAATTATGGCCAACTGTTGACAGAAATGCTTGCGTGTAGGGCTGAATTTAGTAAATCTTTAGAAGAGTATTTTTTATGAAAAGATTGTTTTACTGAACAGATCCTTAATATTTGGTAAAAATGCTAATGACTGTATTTTACATGGCATTGAGGACAGGTTTGTTAGAAAATTATAAACATAGAACTTATTTGCTTTTTAAAAATTTAAGATTGCTACAAAATTTGATGTTTAGGTACAGAAAGTAATTGAAAAATCACTATAACAGCCATCAACTTTATATACCAACATATTAATTTATAAACACTGAATAGAGCAATTTTAATTTTAAAGTTAAATTTATTTTAATTTTTATTATATAACTTTAATAACAGCGAATTGTTTATTAAAGCTTTTCAAAATTGTACACATTTAATTTAAATATACTATAGAAAAAACAACGAAATGTATCATCAGTAGTTATTTTAACTACAAAATATGAAAAATTAATTGAGGATAAACCGTGGTAAATTTAAGTACGTAAAAATGTAATCTATCATATTATTTCATTAATTTTTTGCATGACACAGTAATAAAAATAATATAAAAAATAACTATTTTTAAAAATAATATAAAAAAATAATATAAAAGAATTTAAAATTGTCTTGTGCCTAAGTACGTACCTATATAAAACGTAACCTAATTTATAATATTGCATTATGATTGTATTTTTGATACAATAATGAAAATAAGGAATAAATAGTTAATGTTAAGTGTCTGATAATTAATTTTAACTTAATCTTATATTAAATACGGAATATTTAAAAGTTTAAAAAAAATATAATAGCAAGACGGAAATTAAAAAAAAACCTCAAACTAATAAAGTTTATAGAATTGAAAATCACACTAGTTTTACCTCTTAATTTCTTCTTTATTCTTTTCACCTCAATTTTCATATTATTCTGGACGAAGTTCACTAGATTCCAACTGCTTCTTTCCTTTTTAAATTAATCTGCCGTTTCTTGAACTTTGGCCTTTAGTCATTATATTTTTAAAAAAAAACACATTTTGTTTTCCTTATTCTTTGTTAGTTGTCTTCATAGTAATACATATTTTTTTAATTTTTCAGTCATCTTCTTAAAATATTTATTGTGGCCTCTTCCCGTATTTGTCATAATAGGTCTGGGAAAAAGTTTCTACGTATTTTGTTTGTATAAAAGTGAAGAAAAATCTCTTTGGTTGTACTGTTTGTATCTGGCTGGTTTTAATATAAATACATATATGACATTAAGAAAAAGAAAAAAGTAAAAACCACTCTCCCGCCATTTTTCAATTATTTTTGTGTCCACCAAAGGTGAATGAATTTTTCTGTCCACCATGAGTGAATCTAACGAAGAAATTCGATACATTCTGAAGTTTTATTGCAAAAATGGAAAAATGCGACTCGAGCCGCGAAAAAAATATGTGATGTTTATGGACCTGATGCAGTGTCAGTAAGAGTAGCGCAAAGTTGGTTCAAGTGTTTTCAGTCCGGGAATTTTAATGTCAAAGATGCAGCTCGCTCTAGTCGCCCTCATACGGATAAAGTCGATGCCATTTTTGAAGAAGTGGAGCATACAAAAAAAACTTCATATTTGGGTACCATACGAGCTCACTGAAAGAAACCTAATCAATCGTGTACTCATTTGCGATTCTCTATTAAACGTAATGTAACCGAACCATTTTTGAATAAATTGATAACAGGTGATGAAAAGTGGATCACCTACGACAAGAAAGTGCGATAACGATCATTGTCAAAGAAAATCAAGCTCCACAGACTGTAGTGAAACCCGGAATAACACGCAATAAGGTGATGCTGTGTGTATGGTGGGGTTGGAAGGGAATCGTTTATTTTGAGCTTTTACCGCCGGGCAAAATCATCGATTTGGATCTCTACGGCCAACAACTAATGAGACTCAAGCAACAAATTGAGAAAAAATGGCACATATATACCATAATTGAATTTAATTAAACTTTAAACAAAAATGTCTTGAGTTTGTATAAAAAATACGTTTCTTCGTATTTTATACACAAATTCAAGACATTTTTATTTTTCCCTGACCTATTATTATTATTGTCTTGTCTTGTCCGTTATAATATTGTGTCAGTTCACAGTTATTTAATTTTAATTTATTTGACATCTTTCTTTATAACTTCAGGCCGCGGCAGTGCGCGTACATTGTCGCAGCGCACCGCCTGGCAGGGTCGCCATGTAATGTTTGAAGGGTGTTAAATGAAGAAGAGACGTGTTGATCAGTCTAGGACTTTAATTGGACTACTCTTAATCTAAACTTAACACTATTATGTTGTCCTGGGATCTACACTACACTACAATTACTAAATTGAAAGCATATTCGTCTCGGCATATTTACGACATTGAAACAGATGATTAATCACAGATTTATCGAAACAAACAGGAATTACAGAAAAAATACAAGTAAAATGTAACAAATGAGCAATAAAATGCTATAAAAAGCCAAATAATACAAGTCTCGATTTCGAAATGGCAATTTTCTTCCAACCCTCAAAATGAAATAGCACTAACATGTACGAGTACTCGTATGTCGCTTACGACGGAGAAATTAAGCTAATATAAAGTACAATTTCTTTTCAGTCAATTTTTTCTTTTGACTTGAAACGTCTTTAAAATCACACCGAAACTTACGGGTGCTAGATCTGAAAATTGAACCGTAACGAAAAGGTCTATATCGTCTTGCCTTAATAATTACAAAAATATTAGTCTTAAATACCTAATCGAAGTGTCTTTATTTAACTTATATAGTCAGCTCGCTATTACGACCTTGAGTTTGTACCAGGGACGGGCGGGTTGACGGGTAAGGGGTAACGCGCAGATTGACTAAAACCGGCCCTCTCTCTCTTTTCTAACACTAAAAGATTCGCTAACATAGACGTTTCATGTTAAACCAACGCTCAAAAAAAAAATGTCAATTATTAGTCCTGGGCTACAAGGCATCGATATAAAGTATTCAATCAATAAAAAAAAATAAGGAGGTAATAGAACGAAGAAGAAATTGATTGTGACGCAGATTTCGGACACTTTATAGTATATAGTACTTTGAATGTATATCCCATACAGGTTGTATTTTTATTGATTTAAAGTATTTTTATCTCTACATAGTATAAAACAAAGTCGCCTCCCGCTGTCTGTACGCTTAGATCAGAAAAACTTAAACTACGTAACTGATTTTAATGCGGTTTTCATCAATAGAGAGAATGATTCAAGAGAAAGTTTTATATGTATAATACATGCATATTATAAATTATATAAGTCTTCTGTCCGTGTGTATGTCACTGTCCTAAACGACTGGACCGATTTTGATGATATTTTTTGTATGTGATTAAGTTGATTAGAGAGTGGTTTAGATTCAAAATTGGACCCGGTAGGTGGTGTTGTTGTCGAGATTCAGAAATCAACCGTGCTAAGCCGGGGCGGATCGCTAGTAATTAAAAATAGCACAATTTTAAAGGAGACCTTTTTCTCTAACTTGCTCTAATTAAAACAAGTCGGTAAAAATATATTATAATTTATTTTTACTGGCTAACAGGCCTAAACTCTGAAGTGGTCAATTTTTTTTTCAACACTACACCCGCAACGGCTTCAACTTCCAACTAACAATCAACTTCCTTGTCAACGCAAGCAATAAACGCTTTGACGATACACATTATGTCCGCGTTAAACTAGCGCCAATTATTCTGTTTTCCCGCTCCTCCGAGTAATAAGGCAGTCTTCAATACCTAACCTGTGGATAAAATAAAATAGTGGACGTATTTGGCGGGAAGATACATCACACTGGGCCCAGTCAACGTCGAAGAAGCTATCCAGGTGTGTGTTTGCCAGACCTTACGTGTACATTATACAACGTAACAGTTTACATGATGTGTAATTTTTCTCCAAATTTAACCTTACCTGCTTTATATCCTGCTGATTGGCGAACGAGGCCTTGTCGACCGTCGGAATCCCGTAAGATAAAAAAAAATTAGGGTTCTGTACCTCAAAAGGTAAAAACGAAATTCTTCTAGGATTATTTTATCTGTCTGTCTTTCAAGACCCTTTTTCTCAGGAACGGATAGTAAAATTATAAATTGTAGCTGTAGCTAATGATATATCATTATTGATATGATATATCATATAACATTTTTTTGCCCATTTTGCAGTTATAGCATCGACCATGATGTAGAACGATTTATGGAAGAACATTTTTCCACTGCAACGTTATGTTTGTCCTTTAATCTGACTTGTCTTTTGGTTAGAGCAATTTTCAGTGCTTCACTTACCTGTGATTCTCGGGATGGATGAACTGCCTACATACATATCTAAGTTTATACGGAATCCTCAGGTTTCGAGTTCTACTCGCACTTATCTTGTTCGATTTTCTTACTAAACGAATTAGACACCTTATTAATTAGACCGGGTCATTAACATAACATCATCAGCTAATAAACGAAAATAATGGAATAGACTCCAATAACATATTGTCGAAAGGCCAATCACAATCTTGTCACAAATGCCACTTACCACATCGTTTCCACTGGAGCAAGGATTGTCGCTTCTCGCCCTAATGCGTCGCAACATATGACAGCATCGGTTGTTGTTACGGCAGGCCTTATCCGATTTTCTCATCGTACCCTCGACATGACACGTCACATATTGTCTTGGCTCTGAACGTTGTCCAAGTTTTTTAAACCTGATAATTTTTAATTTTGTTAAAAGGACATGAATACGTCAGAAAACCCACTATGCAATATCATCCCATAGGTAATAGGCGACTGAGAGAAATTAAAAAAGGAAATGGTTAGCAGCATATTCCTGATGACTGCACAAAATAATAAAAACTGCGATGGCCAACCCATTCACCAAGCGTGGCAACTATGGCGAATATCTTATTTTCGGCAGTGGACTTATAGTAGTTAATGTAGTAAAGTAATAATTAATTATAGAAAAATGGAAATGTAAATTATTATGTAATGTTCGAACATATGAATATAATGCTTTTTTATGTTGGCTTGAGCAGGTAGTAAATTAATGTAAATTGATAGTACGTAAATTAATGTAAATTGATAGTACGTACAGTAAAATTCAGCTATAGTTTAAACAAACGCACAGCGCAGCACTAGCATTTTTTAAATACGCTTCACACTAAATAATTCAAATTTAGTTGTTAAATTGAAGATATGTAATAAATCCAATATTTTTTTATAGAATAAGGTGACAAACGAGCACACAGTCCACCTGATGGTAAGTGGATGATGTGGCCCATAGACATCTACATTTATCCTCAATTAAGAATCAAAAAGCAGATACGTTGTCACCCTTGAGGACTAAGGTGGAATACCTATTTTCCAGTAAAAAGGGTCTCCGGTTCTCTACACTCACCATACGAAGCACAGCAGCATGAAGCTGCTATTTTACGCTGGTATTCTGTGAGGACGTGGTCCTACCCCGGTCGAGCCGACCCATTCGTGCTATAACCATAATATAGCTGCAGCGTGGCTCTATCACGTATAAAAAAACTAAATAAACACAATATCAGTAAGCGCAAATGCAGAAACAGTACACAAACTTCGCTGGCAGCAATTTCTTTGCACACTTGCTAATTTAATTAATATTTCATTAATATTTGCATTTAGCAACCAAGTAGAATTTATACTTTTCTTTCTGTACCTAATAAATATTACACGCAATGGAACTTATGCTAAATAATGTCTAAAATAGTTTTATACATCATTATCACTACACATTGAAGTATGAAAAAATGTATAATAATGAATATAACTTAATTATAAACAATATAATTTTAAAAATGATACACCTTTACAATTCAAAATATTAAATCTAAGAAAATTGGAGGACAAAAATTTAAAGCAACGTTCATACCTAATAAAAAATGTTCTCTTTTCTTTAGCGAGTGTATCGGCAACTTTTTGTTTTGCGTCAGGCGAATCAGAAATAAGAAGTTCGCCATTAGTTCCCAAAAGGTAGCTCTTCGGCATGAGTTGTTCCCTCAGCATTTGATGATCCTCTTCATGAGTAAAGTTGAATATACTCTGACCGATTAAGTCAAGCTGTAACAAATAGTGTATTAAGAATATGTTTCGTTTATTTTAAGATATATCTTAATTATATTATATTTATTTAACTAAATTTTATTAATATTTTATTTTTATTTATATAATTTAATTTCAGTAGCTCAGCGAGATATGGCGATAGGTAAGTTTGTAGTTTCTATGCGTGATAGATTTCCTAATGAGGATATCCTCAGTAGAACCAGAGTAACACATACATAGCCCAATGAATCAGTACGCTGATGTGGCAATATAATCATAATAATAAACTAATCCTGATGTATACATGGTTGCATCCAGTACATTGGTTACAATTTGGCGATTTTTTGCAGAAACTGATGGTCGTGTCTGTGCAATATAAGACGAAGTAAATAAAACAAACAAGTACCGGAAGTAAATTTTGAGGGACGACACGGTGTTGCGCATGTCATCGCCCTGGAGAATCACTCAGACATGTAATTTCCGGTTGACTACGACTAACGAATAGTGAGTATTTTCACAAACATAACCAAGTAGCTAGGATAATAAACCAGCAGCTTGCCATTAAATTTAGTTTTACTGAACAGGACGTTCCATATTATAAGTTTGAACCAAAGCCATTCCTTGAAAATAGAAGTGTCACGCTGTACTGGGATTGGTAAATTTTCACAGACAGGTTTATAGTAGCAAATAAACCTGACATAGGGTGGTGAATATTTTTTTATTTTTTTTTACTTTTTAAATCTTTATTACGTCCCCTTAGAAAAAAAAGGATACAAAGGGCGGACTTAATGCCTAAAAGGCATACTCTACCAGTCAAACCATGGAGTAGTGAGAGTGTGTCGTAGGTGTAGCAATTAAAAGAAAAGATAAAGAAAGATGAACTAAAATTAATACACACAATTTTTTACGTGGTAGAGCCTTGCTGCAGCTATATTACGAGGGTGACACTGAAAGTTCTTAGGAAACTAGCAAGTTATTAGTTTTATTATATCTTTTCAAAATAGTGTTCATTTACATCAATACATCGCTGCATCCGATGGAACCACTGAGAAAAGCACTTTGCCCACTCGTCCTTGGGAATATCTTCGACGATATTTTGAAACGCTGCCACTGCTTCCTCGGCGTCCATAAAACGTTTTCCTCGAAGTTTTTCTTTTATTTTTGGAAATGAATAAAAATCGCAAGGTGCGAGGTCGGGGCTATAGGGCGGGTGACCCAGTAATTCCCCGTCTGACGTCGCCAAGTAGTCGATTATTTGCTTGGCGGTGTGCGACGGGGCGTTGTCGTGGTGAAGGAGGATCCTACTGCGAGATCGTTTCTCCCGAACTTTTTCCAAGACAAGTGGCAAACAATTGTTAGTGTACGACTCTGGAGTAACTGTTTTTCGATCCTCTAAAACAATTGTTGCGTAATGACCTGTCCTTCCGAAGAATGAGGCCACCATTGTTTTTCCCACGCTTCGAATTCTCTTCATTTTAGTTGGCAACTCCTCGGAAGGAAACACTCAGACAGCAGACTGTCTCTTAGTTTCAGGATCATAACAATAAATCCAGCTTTCGTCACTCGTAAGTATGTCGAACACATTTGATTCACCTCTGTTAAATCTTTGAACCTTTTCACTACACCAATTAACACGAAGGAGTTTTTGGGCCTCTGTCAAATTATGAGGTATCCACCGGGCACAAAGCTTCCTGACTGCTAAATGTTCATGGAGGATTTTGTGCACTTGACTCATACCGATGCCTAAGCTTGTCCGAATCTTAGGCATTTCTGATAAGTCACTCTTTTGTCAGTCTCTATCATACGCCGCACAACACTGATGTTATCTTCAGTCGCCGCCGTAGAAGGCCGTCCCTCATGCAGATCATCGGTGAGATTAGTGCAACTACGTTTAAACTCATTAAACCAGTTGTAAACAGTGGCACGAGATGGGTCTTCATCGTGAAAGGCCAATCGAAGTCTATCATAACTTTCTTGTTGACTTAAATGACTTCGAAAGTTATAAAAAATCATTGTATGAAAATTTTCTCGCGTTCAATTCATGCTGACGTGACACAGACTATTTTCAATTTGCTGCCAAATCGTAAACAAATGACAAATTAATAAAATACATACACAATAATATTGGCAAAGAGTTCCATTTTCAAAATTTGAACTTTTTTTTATTATATCGTTTACAAGTGGCCAGTTCTAAAAACTTTCAGTGTCGCCTGTAGTAGTTGTAGTACGTATGGGTCGGCTCAGCCGGGAAGGACCACGCCTCACAGAATACGAGCGTAAAATAGCAGCTTAACGCTGCTGTGTTTCGTATGATGAGTGTAGAGAACCGGAGAACATTTTACTGGAAATGAGGCATTCCATCTTAGTCCTCACGGGTGACAACGCATCTGCATTATGGTTTGTAATCGAGGATAGATGTAGATGTCTATGGGCCGCAGCAACCACTTACCATCAGGTGGACTGTGTGCTCGTTTGTCACCGTTATTCTATTTAAAAAACATTATATGTAACAAAACCGATTATGGTATAATATTGTATGTAAGTAATTGCATATATAAACATACGTACATACACATATATGAATATAAGTATACATAAACACAAAATTAATACATACGTATAAATAAGACTATTTCACAATATTGTAATTATGTATGTATTGTAATTGTGTATCTAATGATTCTTCAGTAAATGCTCGCGTGCCATCATTTTAAAGGAGTACTTATTAGGCGATTTTCTGATATCATCAGGCAAGGAATTCCAAAAAAGTGCAGCCTGAACAGTGAAGGTGTTACCATAGAACCCGGTGAGATAAGTAGGAATATAAATCTTGTTATAAGAGAACGAAGAACCCTATCATGATAAGAAGAGAGATATTGAAATCGTTCTTTGAGGTAAGAAGGTGAATATGGATCATTTAAAATTGAAAAAAGAACAAGTAATATTCTGGAGTTGCGTCTTTGCCTTATGGTAAGCCACTTAAGCCGAGATCTATAATGAGAAATATGGTCATACTTACGCAGACCAAAAATAAATCTAATACAGTTGTTAAGCAGGCGCTCCAGCTTGTTAAGGAAGTTCTTAGGACAAGTCTGGGTAGCACACATCTGCATAATCAAAGATAGGCAAAATAAGAGTTTGGACAAGCATGAGCTTAGACTTAATAGGGAGGACTTTTCGACTTAAATCGATAACCTGTACTTTCCAGTTCAGAGAGCTATCAATATACAGGCCAAGGTTTTTTACAGACTCACTAAATGGAATTGTAATATTATCATAGCAAATAGGAGGTAAGTCTGCTTGATTAACCCTAGCCAGCAACCTTTTACTTCTCAATAAAATCGCTTGGCATTTTACTGGATTCACACAGACTCCATACCGCGAGGAACAATCTTTAATTGTGGTTAAATTCTGATTTAATTTGTGAATTCCATTATGTAGATCTTCAACGTCACAATGCACATATAGCCGCAGATCATCGCTGTACAGATGGTACGAGCCATCATGATTATGAGTGATCAAGTTTATAAAAACTGAGAAGATGATAGGTGAGAGTATACCGCCTTGCAGTACGCCACATTCAACTTTGGCCGAAGCTGAGGTCATTTGACCTACGTAAACTGACTGCTGACGCCCGCAAAGATAGGATGCAAAATAATCTAAGACAGAGGGCTTAAAATTAAGATAGGATAGGATGGAAAGAAGGATATCGTGATCAACTGTGTTTAAAGCATTAGAAAAGTCAACTAGCACTAGCACTGTTATTTTTTTTTCATCCATACCTTTTCTAATGTCTTCAGTGACCTTTATTAGAGCAGTAGTAGTGCTGTGACCTGGACGAAACCCGGACTGAAATGGACTCATTAGGTTATGTTTCAAGATAAACGTAGTGATTTGCTTATGAACACAGGCTTCTAAAACTTTAGAGAGGAACGGCAGAATTGAAATAGGGTGAAAATGGCTGGGAACGATAGGGGCAGGTACCTTAGGAAGGAGCTTAATATAAGCCTTTTTCCAAAAACTAGGATATTGCCCCGAGTCAAGGGAAAAATTTATAATGTGAGTTATTGCTGGAAGAAGAGGATCTAGTGGAACACTGATAGGAGGATATCAGTGCTCCTCATGCCGAGAATCTCGTGAAAGCAGAGAATGACAAAAAATTAAAATATATCGTCTTGGCTCATGAAATTGTCGCTATATGGGACGTAGATTCTACTATTATTGTACCAATAGTTGTATCATTCAATGGGCTTATCGGCAAAAATATGGATGATTATTTGTCCAAGTAGGCTCGGGCAAATAGCTGAAGGGATTAATTCAAAAAGCGGCCTTATTAAATACAGCTCAAATAGTAAGGTTCTTATTTTTGGATGTTTAACTTCACCGATGGTTTAGGATTTCTCGCCGCGGTGAAAAATCGCCGAAGTAATAATATTATTTTTATAAATTGTATTTATATTTTAATATTATAATTTTGTGACTTTATATGTGATAATAAATGTAAAATAATCTCTTTATTTTGACCAACAAAGATCATATTACATAATTAGTATAATTAGGTAATAACATAACATAACAGTTATTAATTTTAATAATGAAGAAAAGTTAAATAAATGTAAATAATTAAATAAATAAATGATAAATAAAAAATCCTTCTGTAAATACATAGTGGACTTCAGATTATTTATTTGTCATTACATGAACCATACAACAATGTTTCAGGTACTGACAGTAAACTCTATTCGAGAACATCACTAGGATGCCGTTGGAGCTGGCACGGATCCAGGGATGTATATGACCGCTTGCGCAAACATGCCCGATTAGCTGCAGAACCGAGGCAGCCCCATCAGCACCCGTAATGAATTATTGTATTACGCGCGCAGGGCGCTGTACTGTTGTTGAGATTAATTAACCCAGAGGTGCTTATGTAGAGGGATGTGTAATAAGCTTTAAACAGCGTAACCTTAACTTCAGTTGTGCAACGAGGAAACCTGCGGGCTATCATATTAACTCTTACAGACAAGGACCTGCGCTCTCTATCAATATCGAAATTGTTCCTTTGGTCAAAGATTACCAATTTTCTGAGATACTAAAACTGTTCTACTCTCTTCAGAGGGATTCCATTCAATTTAATAGGTGGAACGCTAAGTGGACTTTTGTGTCTGGCCTGAAAGATCATAAGTTCATTTTTGCTTACATTGTATTTTAGTCCATGACTAGCAGCATATTTCTCACAGATGCCTAGCAACTTACTTAAGCCATAGATAGAGGCACTCGGCAGCACCATATCGTCCGCGTAGCTAATATTATTAAAACTATGACGGCAACGCAGTGGTTTAGCATCGAGTTCCAGCGCTATGGGCCGCGGGTTCGAATCCCGCACGGAACAAGTATTTGTATGGTCTACAAATAATTGTTCTGGGTCTGGATGTTTGTTCTTGTAGAATCTATGTATGTAAACTGCCCCCGCGATACAAGAGAAAATCTAGTGTGGGGATAACGTTTTTTAAAAAGAAACGATAAGAAAAAAATAAACTATAATACAGCCGACACGACTACTGCTGAGCTCCTTTAACAATGCATTAACAATTAACATACAAGTTAAATAATTTAGGTGACTAACCCGCATGGCTCAGAAAAAGCACTCGGCCATCGTACGACATTGACCTGGTTTGAATACCAATATTTAAAGTATTATTTAATTCAGCAGGCCACTTGATACCATCCAATTTCTGCCACAAGCTAAATGCTTTCGACAAATTGAGGAAACAGGCATAGATGTGCGTTTGACGGTCTGTATAGTACTTAACAGTCTACTTTAAGCACAAGTTGGCAGTTTCTGTGGAAAGACCTGGTCTGAAACCAAACTGGGTATCGTGTAGCTTCAGATACTTCTCTAATAAAGAATCAAGCAGATCATCAATCACTTTGGCAACAATCGCGGCCAGCGAGATAGGTCTATAGTTACTTTTATCACTTTTGTTTTTTTTTCCACAATTGACACCACCACAGTTTTGGTAATTTCAGCGGGCAAGTACGAATGTATACATAACATAGGCTGTTAAACATGCTCTCGGCGGGTGAGGCCCGGCATATCGTAGGTGCTCGATGCTGAGAACATGGTGGTGTGGCAATGGGCCAGCCATACAACTTGACAAACTGACAACCGACGGGAAGAAAAGGTTTTCGAGTGGCAGCTTCGTACCGGTGAGTGAAATGTAGGCAGGTCTATATGGCGTGACGACCTAGTAAGAGATGCAGCAAGTCGGTGGATGCAGGTGGCTCAAGACCTTGTTTTGTGGCGTTCCTTAGCCTTTGTTCAGTAGTGGACTTGTGATAGTCTGTAATTCTGATGATGATGACGATGGTTTTATCATTGGTTGGATAACGATTATTTCAGATAGTGATTTTTAAAGGAATCAGTGTAAAAACAATTTTTCTACTTGGAAGCCATTTTTTTAGTTTTCACAACGAATTCATATTCACTTGGACTCCCAGAATGTTTTATAGAATAATAGTGACAAAAGAACACACAGTCTACCTGATGTTGTGGATGTAGTGACAAATAGACATTTACACTTTTCCTTGATTAAGAATCTAAATGCAAATGCGTTGTCACCGCTGAGGATTAAGATGGGATTCATCGTTTCCATTAAAAAGGGTCTCGGGTTCTCTACACTTAGCATACGAAACACGGCAGCATTAAGCTGCTGTTTTGCGCTGATAGTCTGTGAAAGCCAAGTTCTTCCCCGGTCGAGCCGACCAATTCGTGCTACAACCATAGCAGCAGAGCGAACTGCAGAGTGGCTTTATCTACGTTTCGACATCAGGAAATTTTACTTTTAAAGCAATCAGTCTAAAAACAAGAGTTTGTGAAATAATGGCCACTTTTTGCGTTTTCATGGCGGATTTATGTTCATAAACCTCATGGAATGCCTAAATAGATTATTATAAAAATAATCGGTGCAGAAACGGGAATTTTGAGAATGACGACAACTTAAATAAAATCTGATCAAGATATTGTACTACATTCCTGGCTTTGTATTTACTGAATTCTTCCCCTTCTGCAGCCGAGTCATTACTCAAACAAAATGTAGTCTTGTAAAAAAGAATTTGAATTTCATAAATTATTATTGGGAGATATAATTAAATATTACGAAACTACTAATATTTGAAAAAAACGCAGATCAATGGCGGATTTCCACATAAGTTATTGCGTCTATAATACATAAAATTGCACCCCAACACACTATTATTTTTGATACTAGTATCGAATCTGGTCTGGTTTAATTTATTTAATTGATTTAATGAAACAAAGCAAAGTAATACCTCAACTTATATCTGATAGTGCATTTGGCCCACTAATTAATTCCATAGACCTATTTCTGTACTGCCAACACTTAGTAATTTTTTTGAAATTGTAACGATTTCCTAAACTAAAGTGACTCAATAAATACAACCATTATAGTCATTCAGCCATCTTAACATGCATTCAGTATACGATGCGCCAATGTGTTACGCGGAGAGGCAGCACGACTTCACTTTTTGTTAACACTCGATTTCGCTCCCCATCTTATTTGTGTAACGCAGGTTATATAAGAAAATCGATTCTTAAGGTGAAACATACGGTCTATTCTCAGCCATTTTTCCGCGAGATGGCGCTGAAGTCATACTTTTTTAGTTTATTTGGGTTTTTGTGTAATTGGAACATTATTAAGTCATAGAAGTAGCTACCGCGGTAATCGGACATTATACTTTATTGTACTAAGTCATATCATTGCCTCAAAATCTACACAATTCGACAGAAAGCCCTAAAATAACATCTGTCATTGAATAAAATGTCGTTTACACACAGAAACGTGGGTGAATTTCTAGTCCCTATGTTTACGAAGATTGAACACTAGATGGTGTGAATGAAAAAAAAGTTTTTTTCCTGTATGGGGGTAGGCAGAACTACAGAACGCCACCTGCTACTATATATATTATGTATGCTTCATCATCTGCCTAGCCTTTTTCCCAACTATATTGGGGTCGGCTCCCAGTCAAACCGGATTTAGCTGAATACCATTATTTAACGATTATGTTATAAAAATAAAAGTTATATTTGTAGGCGTAAACTATTTAATTCAATAATAATTTTGGAAAATAAATTATGGCAACACTAAGACCAATAAAACGCAGTTTTATTTTATTACCTTACTATTTTTATTTAGTTAAATATTTGTTATTATTTTATTGATAAATATTTTATTAATAAATAAATAATTATTATCCTAATAACCATAATAAAACAAAATTAATAATAAATACATAACCACGATTTTCATCTGTTATCCAAGGACCAATCAACTAAAAAAATCCAGGACCGTAACAAACGATACGACGCAACTTTGAGCTTGGTACTACAACAAAATAAAACAAACTAATAATAATGTGTGTCTGTCTGAAACTGTTTGCAAAATGCGTAATAGGTATTTTCTTCTTTCAACATAGTGCATGTAGTTTAAGGTTAGGAAGAACGGTATCGTTGCACCTACGAATAATGGTATTTATGTTCCATAAAATATCGTCTGCACGCCATCTAGTCTAAACTATGTTTTTGGCGCTTTTGATTGTTAAAGTCGTCAAAAGTCACTCGCACTACTAAAAGAAGTGTCAAAATTTTCCTAGATTTCACTATTCTTTTTCTTATTACATATTGTAAGTTCTTTCCTAAAAAGGTCAACCGCGTGCACATAAACCAAATAGTGTGTGTGTTTAGCGTAAATGTACAGACAAAAATGTATGGGCGGGCTCGGAGCATCCACCTTTCGGAGTAAACTCCAAAAACCTGTGGTTGCCAACCCATCTGCCAAGCATAGTAGCTATGGCGAACACCTCTCATAATTATTTGCAGGTACAAGGTATATCAACATCGGTTATTTGTACGGCATTGCTCTTAAATTTGTGCTTTACATAAACTCTTACTTGTGCTTTTTTGACGAGTAACAGTATTGCATCTATTAGTTGCAGCGACGTTTTTCCATGACCACTACCTGCTGGCTTACGAAACCCACAAAGTAAATTTCTCAAGTTTCGTAGAACAGTTACATTTATAGCTCTATTTATTTGCCTTTTTCAACAAACATGGAGGATTTCTCTGAATTCATATTTGATTTTAATTTGCCGTGGCTGGAAGCTCAGAGGCTAAGTACCCGTTGTTAATTTACAAAACGCGACAAACACAGGTTTGATCCCCGCCGGCACCAATTAAATTGTAACTTGAAAATTTAAGAGCTGATTTACCACGTACGCGGCGGTGAAGGAAAACATCGTGAGGAAACTTGCATGACTAAGACAGACAATATTTCGAGGAGATTTAAAGTCCGCCAATACACATTGGAGTAGTGTGGCGTACTAAGTGCTCCATAACCTTCTCAGAAATGGGAGGTTGCCTGAACTGGTTGAACAATTTAAAGGATGTACCTTTACATTTATACTTTACTTTTTTGAAGTGAATCTGCTTTACGCACGATTTGAAGGTGAATCTGATCTTTTTCGGAGTCGCGGTATCGTTGAGATATTTTATAGTACGCTTATACGCATTTATAAAGACAAGATAGTATTTAAGTAAGATAGTATTTCGTGTACAATTTTCAGACATAATATCTTGTACTTAAATTTCCCTCTATTCTATTGTTATTGAGTCCAGTACTAATCAGAATTATTATTTTGATAAATATCAAATATCTTTAAAGAGTAAATAATTCTTAATAACACAATAATATCAACAAAAATAAATAAAATATTGAAAAGATTTTATTTCGAAAAGCCGTTACACACCATATAGATTTATTATAAATTGACGTCACGTACTCTTTTTTTTTTTAAATAAGTACGAGTGACTAGCACAAAGTACACTTGATGGTAAGTCGATGTCGTGGCCCATAAATATTTTACATCTATACTTGATTCAAAATGCAGATGCATTGTCACCCCCCGAAGAACTAAGATGTAATATAAAATGTACCTGTGTGTATGTGAAATTATTGTTATGTGTGACTTTCGTAGTGGCAGACGATTGTTTTTGAGTACGCAGATTTCCCCTCCGCAAAAATGACAGACAGTTCTGTGTCGGGGGAAAACGCTACGGCTACTCCCCTCCAGTCCGCCGGTGGCCCGTGTTGCTCTATATGTATAAATATAAATATTGAAGTAGGTTAAGATCCTTAGAAGATCCCTTTACCCGCAGGTATATAGGCACAGGCTTACTAACTTACTATGGCGACAATTAATAGCTTCTTGTAGTTTATAGTATTGCAATAATTATTGGCTTCGTTTTTCTTTTGTTCATAATATTCCTATTATGTTAAATGCAAAACGAAAGGTATTTTTTTAAATATCGTCAAAACGTTTGTAATTTTCTTTTTTATTTGCGCTCAAGTAGGTATAAAATAATGTTAAATGTTTTATACGACGGCGATTTCAACCACCAGTCCAACTTATCCATCAGTGACCTACTTCCTTTGTGTATATGTTGTTCAATCATAATACTTATCCGTCGAGTTCTTTCTATTTATTTATTTAAACTTTCATGCACAAAGTTGTACATATGGCGGACTTAATGCCACAGGGCATTCTCTCCCAGTCAAACTAATAGACTAAACAGGGATAGACAAACAAGAGGCGGTACTTTCTACGTTGTAGCAATTACAGACTTAGGATGTTTCTATGAATGCATTAATATTGAAATGTCACAAAATTATTAAAGTTCTAATTAAAATGGAATTCTATTAGATAATTATTTGCAAGCAAATTCATCTTTACAGCTTTTAAAATTTTCTCGAGGCAACATTTTCATTTATAAAATTACACCATCTTGTAAAATAACTTACCCCAGAGGTAAGTTAGCTGTTAACTCAAAGGTAGCTGATAACTCAAACTAAATTTAAACATATAATTTCAATTTCATTTTTGGCGGTTTTCATTTCACATGAAAAAACGCTAGCCAAAACGTTAATGTCATATGCGTTATTGTACGTAGGCTAAAAATAATGTAGTTGAATGCTAGCGTGCATCCCACTAACGAGTAACGTTTTATACGTGGTAGAATAGGTCAGCTCGACCGGAGAAAGACCACATTCTCAAAGCATACCAACGTAAAATAGCAGCTTAATGCTGCTGTGTTTCGTATGGTGAGTGTAGAGAACTGAAGACTCGGCATTTCATAGTAGTCCTCAGGGGTGACAACATATCTGCATTTTGAGTCTTAATCCGGAATAGACGTAGATGTCTAAGGGTCAAAGCTTCCACTTACCCTTAGGTGAACTGTGTGCTTGTTTATCACTCTTATTATATTAAAAATATTTTATGCATAAAATTATTAATAATATAATAATCGTTGTCTGTTATAAACCTTCTTTTACGTTATATAGATAAACCTAACATATATTAAGAATTATTCTCAAATATTTACAAGTCGATCTATTATACAATATCTATCTACATTTTAATACTCAGCGTCATATAAATCTTTACCTAAAATTTGCGTTTTAAAAATTCTGATGGCATACGTAATCAGTGCAATCTCGTCATGTAAGATAATGCTTTTCCGACTAAGCCTCCACGTCTTTGAATTTATCTCAGATACTCATGACGTAAAAATAAACCGTAACACTATGTGTATTAGATAAGCATATTACTCACCTCAGAATATCCGAGATACTGTTGAACGTTTTGTGAGACAACTACCACCAAGCCTTTGTATGTAGTGGTAAGGATGAACCCCTTCAGATGTCCCAGGAGTGCTCGAGCAGAGTTCGCTTTGAACTGTTGCTCTGAATTGATTGTGTCACCAAACACTGTAAAAGATACATCAAGATTAGGAGAAGTGCATAGGGCGGAATGTAATGTACTAACTTTTTGTTCCGAGGGTTTTGTAATGAGGAAGCTCAAGGTCGCTCAGCAAGCTATAGACTGCGCTATGCTTGGGATTTCTCTGCTTGATAAACTTAGAAATGAGGATATCCGCAGTAGAACCAGAGTAACCGACATAGCCCAACGAATTAGTATGCGGCAATGGGCCTTCCATATAGCTTGAAGAACCGACAACCGATGGGGAAGAAAGGTTCTCGAGTGGCAGCCTCGCACCGGTAGGCGAAGTGTGGGGTGGCTCCCACTAGATAGAGTGACGAATTGGTAAGACATGCAGGAAGTCGATGGATGCAGGTGACTCAGGACCGTGCTTTGTGGCATTTCTTGGGGAGGCCTATGTTCAGCAGTGGACTAGTGAAGGGCTGTAATGGTGATGATATCATCAGCAAATAAAACTCTACCAAGTTAATAAAAAAGTTAACATAAACTAAAAACAGGAAGGGGCCAAGAATTGAGCCGTGAGGAACACCCATAGATGGACTTTGAGTTGATGAAGAGGATTATAACATCGTTTGATATGTAACAAGACCGTAACATGTCATTAATTTATAGTTTCTTCTGATTTCTGAATTCATTTGTAGTATGTTAAGAAGATTGCTCTGAATAATAAACTATAATATGTAGAAATGGAATGTTACCAGAATGTGATTTAAGATATTAAGTTGTTGCGCGTGCAAGTATAAAATAAAAATAATTTAAAAACAATTCCGGTGCAGCTTATTTTCGGATTCCACATATATTTTTGGGGGCTCGTCCGGATATCTAACAAAACAAGCTGTCAGAAATCAATGGCGTGGATAAGACGCGCAGGATGTACATTGTAGAATACTTGTTATCTGACGACGACGAAGTTTGTGGTGTATACGAAGACGATGGCAGGAAACAATTTCGAAGGATGCTATTACCGCTGTGCCTTCAACGGTATGGATGTCGAGCTTCGACGTGTTAATATTCCATGGCATAACAAGATTTAGTGGACAACGCCGAAATATTTCGGTTGATACCGTAGCAGAAATTAAAAGTAGCACGCAGAACATTAAAGGGCTCGGCAGAATTATGGCTGAATATGGAAAAAATGAGGAGAGAAAGTGTTTAAAACTTGCGAAAATTTAAAACGGCTTTAATTAAAGAATTTCTAGACCAAAGACTTCAGACAAAAATGGGGTACCAGGTTTGTCAGGTAGAAATCGGTTAAAGCGATATGACCACCATTTATAGTTCATAAGTTTTCCGTTATTGTAACAACTTTATGTTTAAATGCAATAAAGAGTTTTCTATCTATCTATCTATCTACCAGTTGTTCAACGATCACGTCGCTTATCATTGATGTGGCAGAAAATAGTGGAACAACATGTCAAGGAATGGCTAGATAATAATATTGTTCGGGAGAGTTATTCAGAATATTCCAATCTCATAGTTTAGTCGAAAAGAAAATGGATCAATTCGTGTATGTACACAAACTAACTACTTACTTAACTGCAAAAGTATCAAGGATAAATTTGCTTTACCAGTTATAGAAGACTTAATTGACAAGCCAGTTGATGTGAAAATATACAGTGTGATAGATTTAAATAATGGCTTTTACCATATTGAGATTGGTGAAGAGTGTATAGCTTATACCTGTTTTGTGACCCTCCAAGGATGCTGCGAACTCATACGTGCTCCATTTGGCTTGTCCATTTGTTCGAAGTGTTTCATGACGTTTATTAGCATTATTTTTGGGGAAATTATCGCCAAAGGGATTTTAACAGTATAAATATATATATTCTTATTATAGTGGATTATTTAACAAAATTTGTTTGATAACTTCCTTGTAGAACCACATCAAGCAGTGAAACATTAAATAAGTTACAAATACATCAACATACGTTTGAAAACCCCTCGGAGTATTATTACAGATAGAGGCACCGCATTTACTTACTAGTCATGATTTTAAAAATTACTGCTCTTCTTAACAACATTCAACATATTAAAATTTCAACTGGTGTGCCAAGAGAGAATGGGCAAGATGAGAGAATTCATAGGGTGATAATACCAACTTTGACTAAATTAAGTATTTAAAACCCATCTCTTTTTGGAGCAAATATTAAAAATTCAAGAAGAAAACATTAAAACTATTACAACAACAAAGAAGGAGAGTATTAAGTATGATTCTTAAGATGAAATCTTGTGGCTATTAAAAGAACGCAATTAGCTATATATAATCTTAATCAAACTGAAACCTAAATACTTAGGAAGCTTTATGTATATGAGTAAAATTATACGCATGTACCTAACGGAAGCATTATTAGGTCATGACGCAAATGCATGATATGAATGCAACTAAGCAAGATTACTTAACCATTACCTTAGTATTTTAATATTATTGTAATTGGTTTTATTATGGCATCCAATAAATCGACTTGAACGAGTAAAGTATCTTTCAATCGCTGCACCAACGACCCTAATATTGCATGGCGACCCTGTCAGTGCTGCCTGGCGGCAGCGCTGTGCATAAGTTCTGGTATATCGCAAGTATAAACTTCACGAAAATTCAAGGCGCGATTAAAAATTAATTTCCCACGCCTGATGAGCACATATTAAATAAAAAAAAACAAATCAAGCAGCAAGTCAAAAAAAGAGAATATATCAAGAAAGAAGAATGGAATATCCAGATCAATAAAGAAAATTGGAATTACAAGAAAAATATGTCTACTTCTGTATGTGTAAAGTGGAAGTAGAAAGGGTTTCTTTATATAAAAGCCAAACCGGAATAAACCCATAAAGCATCAAGAAAGAAGAAGAATTCAAGAAATTCAAGAAAGAAGATGTAATAAAAAAAAGAACGCTAAAACAATCAAAGAAAACATCTAAAACAAATTCCATCAAAAAGAGGAGTAACAATAAATTGTAGAAGATTCATCAAAAAAAGAAAAAGGAAGAGTACGAGGAGTCCAGAGTTATGCCTGGTCTAACCACATCGGTGGTTTAACAAAGTAATCAGGGGTACACCGAGCAGCTAGCCAGGTTCCGTGGCAGACGCAAGACATACCTCACAGGTGCCAATTGTGAGTCAAAAGTATGTACCTTCTATAATGTAATACGCAGTTCTATAAAAAGAAAATCTTTAAATCATTAATTAACAATGTATGAAAAACGCAATACACTTTAACGTGGTGATATAATGAGCAAACAAATAAATATGCATAACTACAATGAGAGATACGAACGTAATAAGTATATTATACGTAAATATATTAAAAAACGACGCATACTAGGCTATTGATATAAAATAGGGAACCAGTCGACGTAATTCTGAAGCTAATAAAAAAACCCGGTCAAGATACGTCATTTTTTTCAAGAGTTATCATAACCACATACAAAATCAACATCCGGACGTCCACGTAAAATTTTCTCAAACCGTTTTTTATCAAAGTAGCAATATAATATGATTTTTTAGAAAATACAAGATGGATTAATTAGAGTGTTTTCTTAATATACGGCTACTCATATTATCGTATTAATGCAATATGGTTATGATAGAGGTATTTTAAGACCACAAAATTGCTTGCCTTGACGTGTCGAGAGTAATACTGGTAATACACTACCTAATAACTATTCGCATTATGAGGCGTGCAATATACTTTGCTTACAAAATTTATTTGTAAACAATGTTATTTAATGCTCCGTTTGTAGCTAAATATGTAAATTATCTGGGTTAGTAACGCGAGAACAAGAACGTACAGTTGACCGTGTGAAAAACCCCGTATAAAATCGTTGTTTCTTAAAACTTTAATAACTTTATATTAAATGAAGATATCGCAATATTTTTTTTAGATAAGGGTCAAGTGTCTAATTAATAAAACTAAGAAAATTTAATTGAAATTTATCCAGTTGTTTTTCCCTGATGCGCGCACAACTGCAAACCTTTATCATTTTATTTATACTATAGATAATGATTAATTGCGTAAGCATGGGGGCAAGTTGAACATCCGCTCTCACACTTTTATTATTTTTAACAATTAACTTAATGATGTATTTCAGAGATGCTTATTTTCCTCATGTTATGTATACTATGCTGTCGATATTTTGTTTTTTTTTCTAAATTATTTAATTCTTTATCATCTAAGCAGGATTTAAGGATGTTAGTAGGTATTGATAATTGAATTATCGTGTAGGATACCTAATATACAATAGTGTGTTTTTTTAATTATGATGGCATTTTTATTATCATAAGTGAATTAATATTGTAGTAAAAGGATTAACGGGAACCACTTACTAATCAATATTTTAAAATAATAAGTATTTGCTTTTAATGTTGCCTTACTTTGTAATAACCATTAAGCTTTATATTATATTGTGTAATATGTAGTATTTATTATGTATGTTACAAGTTTGGTATTGTGTAAATAGTAAGTTTGTAATGCATAGTATATGTAAGTATGGTGTGTAATTTTACTGGTTATGATTTTCGATGTATGGTCCAAATGCTCAAACGCTAGGTACTCAATTTTAAGACGACGTTAAGTCTCATGCTGTCTCTATCATTTTAAGTCAAAGTGACAGCGACACAACGAGACTTAACGTCGTCTTAAAATTGAGTAGCGTCTAAGTATTTGGGCATATGTGTGGTAAATATTGTGTAAGGCAAGCAGCAGGCAAAGCAGGTCTGTAACAAGACGGTGACTATGGTTGAGTTTCTACGGTAAAAAAATCTCTATGAAAGACGGTAAACGACGCATGACAGAGAGTTACGTTGTTATCGATTTGCTTTTGAGAATCAACTTTATTAAGTTGTTACGTGTGCAAGCTTAAAATAAAAATAAATTAAAACAAATCCGGTGCAGCTTTTTTTAATATTATTAAATACACAAAAATGTTACCCTGTTTAAAATAACCTATAATTTATAAAGAAATACACATAAAATGAACAGATAAATCCTTTTTAATGAGTCTATCAATTTTCTTTTTGTCGCGAACAACAGCATCTACTATAATGGAAGTGATTTAAATTAAATTCGTAATTAGAATAACAGTCTAAAATATAACTCTTGCAAATATTTACCCAGATGTATAAAAAATACATCCGATAATGAATAAGACTTGTGACAGAAGTGACTACCTTAGGAATAGACATGTAGTGGAAACCTCTTGCACTCTTGAATCGCTCGCTATGAGTAATGGCTTATTTCAAGCAATAACTGCTACAATTCATATGTACTTTTTTTAAGTTAAGTCAAAAAACTAGTTTACAGAGTAGTGTACACAACTCCACTAAAGGATCATTCACTGCGCTTCACGTAGCCCCTTTTTAACTTTAGGTAAGTGAGAAGGTGTGATACCTTCTCACTTGTAGATGTAAAGCCTGTGTTAGATGTATGTTAATATGTGCTGTTGGAGATCCATACAAATAAATAAATAAATAAAAATCTGAGTGCAGATGTGTGGCTACTACTGAAGACTAAGATGGAGTACCTCGTTAATAGTAAAAAGGGTCTCTAGTTCTCGATCATACGAAACACAATTAAATTATGCAGCTATTTCACTCTGTAAGAAAGTTGTTTTACCCAGTGAAACTCGATTACCCGTTTTTCTAAACAAAGTATTCTTGCAACATAAGAATGTACAAACAATGACGTAATATTTATGATTTTTTTAAACAAATACGAAACAGAGAAGATTTGAACTCGTATGCTTTTTATGTATGTTCACCGATTTTTCGGAAACGGCTGAACCAATTTGAGTGGTTCTTTTATTACATAGTGTCAATGTAATTTGTTTAGCTTTTTAATTATTAAAAAATTAGACTTTTTACCTCAGGGGCGACCTCTTATAAATTTGAAGAAAATTTCAATCCCTGAATGTGGGAAAATAGGAGATCAAAATTTTATTGTAACTATTTAGAAGACGTTTTAGTGATTACCTTGACATTTACAAAAGACAAAATATAATTTTAAAAGAAAATAAAAAGATGATTTCAAAGAAATAAAAAAATAAATCACATTCTGTCGTCCAAGTTTTAATTATTTTATTATACACTATGTCTAAGCGCCTACTTTAGAAAGTGAAATCGGCTTTTAATTTTATTTACAAATATTTTTAAGCAAGCTCTGATTTTCTTTTGCCTTCTATTATTGTCTTAGAATTGAGTATATGCTCTAAGATAAATGTATTATGATCTTACTGTAAATAAGCTGCACGCGAAGATTTGTGTACTTGCCATGAAAGGTACCACGCACAAAACGAAGAAGCGAGATGGAATAATATCCGTCTCCCTCGTACTTTTTCTTATCTTACCATGAAAGAAATATTATTTTATTTTAAATGACGCTTCATTTTATTAGACGCTAGAAATTTGTATTTGTTAATCATTAATATAATATGTTTATCAATAATAATAAACTATGAAAGGAACTTCGTTCCAATCGAGTGTTCCACGACAACCACGCATATATTTTTTTCTATATTTTTTATTCCTATTAATCAAAGTAATCACCCATGCAATTGATGCATCTTTGCCAACGCAGTGGCAGTTTATTGATGCCCTTCTTGAGAAAACAGCTGGACGGGAGGCAACGAATTCCTCAAAAGTATTTTGTACTGCTTCTTGGGTATTGAATTTTTTCCCGTCGAAAAGTTATCCAAATTCTGGAAAAAAGTAGAAGTCTGTAGGCGCAAGGTCGGGCAAGTACGGCGGATGACGGAGAGCTTCCAACCCCAGCCAACCCGGTTCCAATGATCGTAGAATATACGTATCTATGAAAATTGTACTTGTATTACATTTGTATTTATTTTACGCAGCGGTTGCGTTATAAAAATATCCTAAATGTGATTCCAGTTTCATCAAAATTCATACAGTAGTTTCAGAGCCTATTGTGTTCAAAGGGATAGATAGCTAAAAAATTGTTTTGGCTTCTGCATCGATAATGAGATATAAAGCAATTAAAATTATCAAAAAATCTTCAACATCCGTATTTGGTCCGGGAACAGTTTTAAAATAGTTTTGAAAATCCAAAACTGCACGCCTCATGAGCGTTTCATTTAGTTTTGATGAAAAAAATAAATTACCAAAATAAATCGATTACCTAAAGTATAAAATCGATATAGGCTGTATGGTATATTTGTCCTTTGTCTATATAGGGCTACAAAAAAAATTAAAGCGCCTTTAAAATTTTAATAGCAATAAAATGTATAAAACTTGAAAACCATTTTATTAACAAACGACGCGTAGGCTATTGATATTAAATAGGGAACCAGTTGATGTAATTCTGAAGCTAATTAAAAAACCCTGTCTCGATGTCATTTTTTTTTCGAGAGTTATCGTGACCGCATACAAAATCAACATCCGGATGTCCACATAAAAAAATTTCAAACCGTCTTTTATAAAAGTAGCAATATAAAATGTATTTGTAGAAAATATAAGATGGATTAGTTAGAGTCTTTTCTTAATATACGGCTACTCATATTATCGTGCCTCTATCATACTCATATTATCAATATGATTATGATAGAGGCATTTTAAGACCACAAAATTGCTTGACTTTGAGGTGTCGAGAGTAATACACACCTTATAACGCTTCTAGTTTAGCTAGTACTATAAATTATTTTCTACCAATAAACTCTCACAGCTAAAAGAATGCGATGCAAGTAAATAAATTTAGCCAAACAGTCTAGCTGATAAATGTGATTTTACCAAATAGTTATCTACTTTTTATATAAAATGTGAATTGATATTAACAAAGATAGTGTAAATATCATTTAAATATCAGATAATGAAAGAAATGAATTCATATTGAAATTGAACGACGAGCATTCCTGCTGCAGGCAACAGATGCTTTTTTAATTGAGTTGTAGAGTACAAAAGCAAATAGTTAGAAACTAGAAGTTTCTTTAAAATTAATTTACGGTAAACAACAACGGTATCGTTAACAAATAAATATCAAGGAATTGCAATTGCAAGGAATTGTTATTTTCAAACAGGATATTTTATTTTATATTTTCTGATGAAATATGAATAAAAAAGGTCCTATGTCTTTTTAAGATAAAGTTAATACTTTCGGAGTTATGAATTTTTAAATGTTTGAAAAATCCTGAATTCGGTTACTTTTGACTCATTAAAAATATATAAATAAAAAGAATAAAATATAAAAGATCTAGGCTATACTTTATCTAAAAAACTAGGATGTGTTAAAAAAATTCTTCGACATATGGCTAAGCCTCGAATTCAGAAACTATTACTTATATGAAAATTGTTGTTTTCTTTTTAGTTCTTAAAGTCAGTTTTTGCTAATTATTAAAAGTTTTTTTTTAAATTTAGTATTGACAGCTTGGTAGCGCTAAGGCTATGTCTTCAAAGCAAAATTGAATAGGCTTTTGGTACGCTAAGAAAGCACGATTCACTATTTAAGACTTCATTATCACTTACCACTGCCACTAGGTGGGGTTGTAGTAAAACACTGGTTTGTAAAAATAAAAAAAAATCAGCTTGTGATTCATTTGAAAATTTTTCGTGGTTTTATAATTTATCTGTATTTTAGTATTGTGTTAAACTTTTAAATTTACTACCGACTTCGTCAAGAAATTTCAAAACGTTTAAAATATATTTTTCCATAAAAGTACTGCTACGTTATCCTTGTCTTCCCAGCATATACTTTCAGTTTTCGGTACAAATCGAGTGGACAAATTTACTTTCTTTGGTTTTGTTTGCTCACTATTGCTAATTATAACCACTACTTTAATATTTTTTCTTTCGTTTATTTATTTTATCTTTATTATTATCATCTTTATAAATAAGGTTACCTTATACAGCGCGGACTTAAGGCCTATGGCAGGCGATCACATGCAAACTCACCGCAATATCTATAGATACATATAATACTAGCGACCCGCCCTGGCTTCGCACGGGTGATTTTTGGATCTTGACAAAAGCGCCACCTATCGGGTCTAATTATGAATCTAAACCATCCAAGGACCCCACTCAAAAACACAAAAATAAGAGCTATATAACCTATAAGAGCTATAGTTTGAAAATGTAATTTTTTTTAATTAACGTCCCCGCAACCCCTCTTGCGGGTGGAATTTCGTAAAATCCGTTCTTAGCTGACCTCTACTTGGCGAAAGCAATGTTCCTACCAAATTTCAAATCTCTCTACCTAATGGTTCCAGAGATATCGTGATGAGTCAGTACATAGGTGGAAATTTCTTATATATATATATATACAGGTACTAGTAATTACATATCTATACATATAATCTATATTAATAATTTCACTGTCCGCGAATCAAACACTATAGTTAAACAATTAATATGTTCATATATGATTCATGGGACAGAGAAAGGGTTAATAAGTAAATTATACGTGGTAGAGCCACGCTGCAGCTACATTACGGTTGTAGCACGACTGGGTTAGCTCGATCGGAGCAAATTCACGCTCTAAAAGAATGAGCATCGTTTCGTATGATGAGTGTAGATAACCGTAGACAGCATTTATTTGGAAACGAAGCATTCTTAGGGGTGAGAACGCATCTGCATTTCGATTCTTATTAGAGGATAGGTGTAGATGTCTATGGGCAGTATCATCCAGTTATCATCATTCCTCTTATTTTATAAAAAAGAGGGTTCAGGGTTCTAATACCCTCAATGATCACCCTCTTTTCAAAAAATATTGTTTTATGATAAAGCGAACCCCATAGGTTGCAAACATCAAAATTGAGTTTTATTAAAAACTTCGTTTTGACATAACATATTATTTTCCAACGGCTGGACAAAGACTTCTATCAGACCTAAAAATTTTGAACTATTTTGAACAATTATGAATATGTATCTATTTAATATGTAATTTAACCAGACAACAATATAAGTTGTATGCCATCAGCCTCGACTACCACCAGCGATTTTTCCGGACCGATACGATTTAGTGACCTTTAATAAAGAGCCTACTCCTTTTTAAAACGCACCTGCGCACCTTCGTGTTGCTTTTGTTCATGGGTGGCGGTCCCCACTTCTATAAAAAAGTGACTTCCCATACTAAAGTACCTAGTGATAACAGGAAAATGTTGACACTGAACAATATAACACATTTTAAATCAGACGCTATAAATTTTACAGGTAAATGATTCCAGTTGCGATGAGAATTGTGAGAATGCCGCTACATAGATACATATGAGCATATTTAAATACATTAATAGACATAAGTATTTCTATATCTTATACGTGAACTAGTGATGAGTAGGTACGCCGCGCATTCGATTCTGGTTTGAAAACCCATTTAATGCATTCATTTTTGTAGCACATTGTTGACTTTATTTGTTATTATAGGAACACCTATTTTCTGACTGCAACCTGACATTATCGTAAAAAGGTATCCTTCCCGTTTTTCTTCATCAGGCCGCAAAAATCCACTGTTGGACTTGTGTTGTTGCCGTTGTAAAGGGGAATTGCGGTAAAATTACGTGACAATTTTATAACCATTTACAGACATATTTACCGTTTATTTGCGGTGTAAGAATATCCACTACCCCATATTATCCCGTGGGTGTCGTAAGAGGTGACAGAGGGAAATCCCTATGAGGCAATTTATGAAGGAGGCCTATGTTCAGCAATGGACTTTAATAGGCTGTAACGGTTACAAACAAATTAACGATCAGACGTCTGGCATTTTTGACACTGCTCACCTTCGCCGGTCTGGATATCAAGTACATGCGTCTGGCGTAAACATGATGTTTATAGAGCCAAAAAAATCAGTATTTGTCATATTATGTTATCTAACTTGTTTGTTTTGTAAAAACAACTTGTTTAAAGCCTTTAATTATACCTAATATTCTGTTAAAAAAAAGTAGTAAACTACAGATAATAAATAAAAGTGAAATAATGTACCCTTAAAAACAAACAGCCTTCTTTTTAGAAAATAATTAATTATTGCTATGTAAACACGTAAACGGGACCGAGTGTGCGTTATTGTGTGTTTGTGAATTGGTGTGCATCCGTGCGAGAGTATGTGTTCGTCTGTGAGATCTATATTGCAATTTTAACAAAGATTTTTTTTTAAATTTATTAACCATTTAAAATTCATTTAATGTACATTTTAATCTCTACATAGTATAAAACAAAGTCACTTCCCGCCGTCTGTTTGCTGAGATGTTTTAAACTACGCAACGGATTTTGATGCAGTTTTATATAGACAGAATGATTTATAATAGATGCATATTATATATTATATAATTCTTCTGTCCGTGTGTATGTGACTGAACTCCTCCTAAACGGCTGGACCAATTTTGATGAAATTTTGTGTGTGTGATTAAGTTGATTAAAGAATGGTTTAGATTCACAATTGGATCCGGTAGGTGGCGTTATTGTCGAGATGCAGAAATCAAACGTGCGAAACCGGGGCGGGTCGCTAGTTTAAAAATAATTATCTGTTAAAAAATCCGTTTTGTTATTATAATAAGGGTGACAAACGAGCATACAGTCCTCATGATGGTAAATGTTATGCATTGACAGCTATATCTATACTCGATTAAGAATCAAAATGCAGTTACGTTGTCACCCCTAAAGACTAAGATGGAATGCCTTAACTCTTGTTATGTGGGAAGAGATTTTAGAGTACTACCGGCAGTTTCGCTCTATATCGTTAATTGAAATAAATTTAACACGGCCATGTACAGCCCAAGGGTTAACTTAACTTTTATATTCTAGTAAGCCAGCGCTTGTCTACTATCCCATCTGATGGTAAGTGGTGGTGTAACCTAAGATGGTGAAGCGCACTGACTTAACAAAAGCCTATTCACTCTTGCCTTGAAGACACCCACACTGTAATCGGATGGAAAGACAGATGCTGGCAAATTATTCCACTCCTTTGCTGTACGCATGATGAACGACGTAGCTAACTGTTTCGTTCGAATGCGTGGTAAGTCAACAACGAAAGGGTGGAGACTGGCCGAACGTCTGGTTGTCCGATGGTGGTAGGGAGAGGGAGGAATTAAATTGTGCAATTCCTGCGCACACTCTCCGAAATGCATCCTGTAGAAAACCGAAAGGCTGGCTACTTTGCGTCTGTGTTCGTCTGTGTTTAAAATATTTTAATAATCGGGTTCGATCCCCACCAGCTCAAATAAAATGGAAAATTTTCTATTTAAATGCTCAATTATCACGTGCTCGGCGGTGAAGGAAAACATCTTGAGGAAACCTGCATGTTTGAGAAATAAAATATTTCGAGGACGTGTGCAGTTCGCCAACACGCACTGAGGCAGTGCGGCAGACTAACTATTCCATAATTATATCAGAAAACTTTTAACAAAGATGTCCTACAGACCGCATTACGGTCACGGCAGCCAGTCTCAACGGAGATGAGCCATCTGCGCAGGACAGGGTTATAGTGTCCAAGTGTATGCGCAAACACAGGTGCACTCTCGATTCCCTCACTCTCATAGTCCGATGTGACGGTAGTTCGACACGACGGAGAGAGATCAGGCACAGGACCAACGGCTTTATGTGCTTTTCGAGGTACGGGGGTGAAAAACCGCCAACTTCCTAACTCCGGGCTATTACTGAGAATTTCTTGACGGATAACCCAACTAATTTTTGCCCGACTCGGGATTCGAACCCGGGACCTCATGATCAGCAATCGCATTTACAACCGCTAGACCAACTAGGCAGTTTCATAACTTATAATCGATAACGATAATGCCTGTGCCCGGCATTGGAAATAGTAAAGCTGCAACCGTTCTTTCACTTTATAGTTTAAGTGGTAAATAAACACTACAAAATAAAACATGCATATAAATGAGCTTACAAACAGTAGATTCTGTTAAAACCTTCTAAAATATGGTAGTTCATGTGAATTAAAATGACCCGTGTATGCTGGCTGAATTGGTGAATTGGTTTTCAATTCTATATATTTCCGATATTACACGTACGGATATCATGCAGTTGGCAGCGGCCATGTTTTTGAGTATTAATTTGAAAATACTAGTTCACATAATGTCCACAGCGAATAGATTAATGTTCTCAAAGGAAATGTTGAATATAATGAATATACATGTGAAATATAAACACCAAAATAACTGAAAAGTGTGCAGACATAATTATTTTCACTTTAGAATATATTTACTAATTATTTACTTACCTTATTATACTTCCAATTTTTCCGATAATTTTATGTCAAACTTCAATTTAAAAAAAAAGTTTGGAAAATCCAAAAGTGCACGACTCATAATGCTCATATGATCATCGTATCATCATTCAGGTCACTCCATAAAGTCGAAGACGTATTTAAGTATAAATATTACATCCTACTTATTTTTAGTGCGTTTTACTATTATTTATTCTGTGCTTTTAAAATATTGTAATAAAAATCTCTGATTATTATTATAATCAAGTATGTAAGAAATTTGGTTTTTCGAATATTGTGTATTTCTACACAATATTTGTACAGCGATCTTTTTGAGCTGCTGTAATCAACCGATACATTGTCCACTCACGACGGCGATTGACTATGGCGATTGACGCCGAACTGAGTGAGTGACGCTGTCTCTATTTAGTAAAAAATAAATTCACACAAGGTTGCTAAAGCTGAACGCACATCTTTCCGCGCCGTACGCGCCGAATTTTAGAATTCGTTGTATGAAATCTTATGAAACCTCGCACATTACACCCGCACCGTACGCGCCGAATTTTATAAAATGCGGTAGGTATCCGAATATTGAAGGACGCATACTGATGACGTCATATAACGCGGCGCGTTCGGCGCGTGCTGATACTTAGTGTTAAATTATTTAAATACTGAACTAAAAAAATTGATAGTTAATTTTATTTCAAAAACTATAATTATCAATAAAAATACTTACCTCAAACATACAACAAGTCTTTTTTCTGGTTCAATTGGCCTTCTAAATCTTGAGTTTTCCATAGAAATATATGGTTTTAGTATATGTAGCAATTCTTGAAATTTCTTGTATGTTAAATGCAAATATCTAAAAATCGTTCATCATCATTTAATAAGTCTTTAAATAAAGTATATCTTCTTCATATTCTTCATACAATTGCCTTTTTAAATTAATATTATCAATCCAGAATCTCCTTTTTTTTCGAATTTTATTTTCTTCTTCTTTTGACAATAAGCAGGATATTACTATATTTCTTTCCATAGTGATTTCGAGCGATCAATTTCACTGTACCGTTTCATACCAGTGGTTGGAAAAAACTACAAAATTTGTTGGTAATACAAAAGATTTGCATACGGTGCGGACGGTGCGTACGGGCAAATGTGCGAGGCCATCAGTAAAACTCGGCGCGTACGGCGCGTACGACGCGTACGGTGGGGACAAATGTGCGTTCAGCTAAAAACACTGAATATATCGACATTTCGCAGCCGAAAAAATTAATTATAACTAAACTAAACAAAATTAAATTGCCATTTACATTCAATGGCTTTCCAGACGAAGAGTTTTAAAAATATATTGAGTTGAACAATTGATATTTTCAAAAGTTATCGTGTTTACGAAGCCATGCGGACTTCATAAATCCACACCATAAGCCACTAAAACCCCTTTTTTATGTAAAAATTGCAATTAATCGATTTAAAAAAATATTAATAAGTTCAACAATCATTTATCTTTCTGACAATGTGCTTTTTATATCACTTATATGTACAATATGATTGCTAGATACGATTTCATGCGACAAAACGTTGTAATCTTAATTTTTAGGCCCTAGTAGAGCATACCTGCGCGCTAGCGCTTACGGCATGCAATAATTATTAGGTATTTATTGGTAATATGTTATAAGCATACTTTTTTGGTTATTATCTCAAAATAGATTGATAGAATATAGAATTATATTATTCTATGCAAATAAAATTGAAGTGTCTGTTTGTAATGTCAAAATAACAGCTTTTTACTAAATGCATATGAAAGTATGTACGATACTTATAACAAAAAACAATCTTTAAAATCCTTGTCTGTCTGTCTGTCTGTTTGTCCCGGCTTATCTCCAAAATGGCTGGACTGATGGCTGGAAAGTCCCATCACTTTCACTAGCAGACAGCTGATATTATAAGGAGTAACTCCTAAGTTACTACTACTTTTATTTTGGAAAAAGAAATAGGGTTCCAGCAAAAAAATTTAAAACCTATGAAATGAAATCGTAATAATTTCGACGCGGACGAAGTCGCGGGGAACAGCTAGTAATATATAAAAATCAATTGCTGTCCGTTAGCCTCGCTAAAACTCAAAAACGGCTCGACCGATTTTGATGAAATTTTTTGTGTGTGTTTGAATGGTTCTCTAAATAGTTTATATTCATATTTGGAACCAGTAGGTGGCCCTGTTGTCGAGATTCAGAAATAACCCGTGCAAAGCCGGGGCCGATCGCTAGTGCGATAATAAAATTAATAAAAAAGTTTGTGATCAATTTGCGTCTGGACGGAAATGAAATAATTGAGTGAATTGGGAAACGTGTTGAAATTAAGTTAAGCTTTAAAAAATAAAATCCGACTTCAGAGATTTCAACAAAACAGCTTCAGAAGTCGATGCTAAGACAAAATGTATAAAATAATTAAAGCCCTGACTTCCGAAGCTGTTATACGGGGAAATTATTTTATTTTTATTAAAAAATTTAATACTTTACCCTTATTTGTCCGGGACCGTGCTTTGTGGCATTCCTTGAGGGAGGCCTATGTTCAGCAGTGGACTTGTGAGGGGCTGTAATGATGATGACCCTTTTGTGTGGACTCAGGAATACCAGAAGCTCTAAGAAACAACTAGAATGTCATAAACAGTTACATTATAATCTTCATCGCCTCTCCCCCAACCTTAAAAAGTAAAGAAAAAAAGAACTTTAAATAAGTTCTTTACCTATTTAGTAGGTTGTTACGTAATAGAAAGGGCTCATTAGCATCTACTCAGCAACTAATTAATCTGAAGGCAAAGCAACGAACAAAAAAAAACAAAAAAATGTTCGTCGATACTTATTTAAGTTAAAATCTAAAACAATTTTCACAACAATGCAATGTGTAATATTAAATAAAGAAGTGCTGGACACAGGACTTCTCTGATTTTTCAGAAGGTTATGGGGCAATTATAGATGCTCGCCTGGTCTTCATTCTTTTGTTGTCAACATACCGTTCGTCGTTCAAAATGCGTACAGCAAAAGAGTGGAATAATCTACCAACATCTGTCTTTCCATCCGATTATAATGTGAGTGTCTTCAAGGCAAGAGTGAATAGGCTTTTGTTAAACTAAGTCAATGCGCTTTACCATCTTCGGCTGCATCATCACTTACTATCAGGTGGGATAGTAGTCAAGAACTGACTTATAATAGTTAAAAAAATAGTCCGACGCGCTGCTAGAATCCATCTTGGTGGAATTTACTCAGTCATGAAGATTTCCTAGCGATGTTACCCTTCACCGTCGTAAATGTGCTAAAAATTGAATAAGCATGGTATAATTCCTGTATCTCTATTGCCTTCCTACAGAACAGAAATAAAGGAAACCTCTCACAGTTGTCTGAACAATATTATCCGAGGAGTTCTCATCTCTATAGATGTTCTCTCGGTTTTAGAACGTTGTGGAATATTTAGAGACGACGGCGGGTACCCAACGGTATGAATTTTTCTTTGGGAGAGAGATAAAACCTTAGTGTGCAATGCTATATACTTTGGCAACCTCTCGTCTCAGTGGTATCTCGTTTAAAGCTAAAGCGGCATCAGTGGCGGCTGAAATAAGTAATCTGAGAAATGACTACATATTTGTGTCATTTACTGTAGAGACTATAGGTTCGTGAGGTCCATTTGCAGCAAACTTCCTAAATGAACTGTATCCGTAACTTGTCGTTGCCGCTGGTAATAAGAGGGCTGGTTCTTTTCTCGCTCAAAGGCTAAGTATAGCCATTTGCGACGAAACATAGCCAGCGTTATGCATACACCTAAACCATGGCGTTGGTTGCAAATTACTTAAGATAAGTACATATGTGTACATGAGTTCTTACAATAAATTAAGCATGCTTATGACATGCTTTCGGTGTCACTTTAAATGTATGCAGCGCTTCTTCTATTTTACTTTATGAGTCTGAGTTAATATATTCCTTAGTTTTATACGAATAAAATACCAAAAGAAATGGCATGCATTACAATTATAATACTTTCGTGAATATTCAAATAAGCCTATAAATTGTTTTATAATGATAATATCTTTTATATAAATATATATTTTAATAATATTTTAATTATTAAATATATTTTATATTATAAGTTATTATTTTATAAAATTGTTTTATACGTGGTAAAGCCATGCTGCAGCTATATTAGTAGTATAGTTGTAGCACGAATGAGTCGGCTCGACCGGGGAAGAACCACGCTCTCACAGAATACTGGCTTAAAATAGCAGCTTAACACTGCTGCGTTTCGTATGGTGAGTGTAGAGAACCGGAGACCCGTTTTACTGGAAAAGAGGCATTTCATCTTAGTCCTCACGGGTGATAACGCATCTGCATTTTGATTCTTTAATGAGAATAGATGTAGATGTCTATGGGTCACAGCAACCACTTACCATCAGGTGGATTGTGTGCTCGTCTAGCCTACCTAAATGTATGTTTTTGTTTATATTTCTTAAAAGGGCAGATTAGAAAATATAAAATAAACATTTTTATTTTCATTATAAATTAAAAAACAATACTTATGAATGTTTAATTTACCAGTGTTTCGGAAAATGCTGAGGCCTGGGAAAAACCAGCAAGAAACATAGCAGGACATTTAAAAAAATACTGTACAAATCTTATTAGATATATCTTGATAGCGATCATTTAAGAGTGAAAGTTTAAGTTTTTAAGGGAAGTAATTAATGAAGCACTTTTGGCGTCTTATTTTTTGTTTATGATACGTAATTTGGTAACTATTACAGTTTTCTAATGTAATACTTTTACTGTTATATAAAAATGTTCGTTACTTAAACCTGTATGGTACTTAAGAAATTATTATTATTGTTATTATTAAATAACAACACGTTTAATATTTCGTTTCATTCTTCAAATGTATGTACTTACATATAACATGAAAAGCTTTGATAAGAATAAAGATGTTTATAATTTACTAGGAACAAACATAAGCTTGTAATGCCAGTAACTAGACTCCACAGAATTAGTAATTCATTTATGGGGCAATGTATACGCTTTTACAACAAAATCCCGGAAAAAATATTCCGTTTGTCAATAAACAAGTTTAAAAGTTTTTCTGTTATATTTAAATTGTTTTACCATCATCCATAAAATGCAATAAGGGCTTTTTCTATACTTTCTCATATTTGCCTCCTACGACCTATAAATTCTCTTACGACGCCACCACACGGCAATTACTAAATAATTCCATCATTTTAAAAAACACTGTACTGTTATGCTAGTGACGTAGTGATCCTTCGTGATCGGTCTATCAGAATTCTAAAGCGTTTCCTATACTATTTTTAACTGGAAGATATTCCATTCGCAAATATGAATAGAATTGCAAGCTTGTAGCTTTGTGCGAATCATAACCCTTCAGGGACAACTATTCCAGTAGTTTCTAGCAAGCTACGACGACTATCAAATATACAGTCTACCGTGCATTCAGTACAAATCAAACAATACTAATACGATGTGTACACATAAAGCTAGTCTCTGCCTCTACTCAAACGAGAAATAGAAACAGAGGTTACTCAAATATTAGTTTGATGCTGGTAGGTATTTATTTCAAATATGTCGGTTCATGTATAATATTATGTGCATTCGGATTCACGGAAGCTGCCTTTGGGCATTGGCTTATTGATTTCATACCTTTGTACGGGTAATAACATATTCCTTTGATCTATTTCATACTTCATGTGTCGAATCCGCTGTATTTTACGTAACCATCGCCTTTGGCAAACGGTTTGGTTAGTACTATTATACATATGTATAAACGTAGCCCTTTCTAGAGTGGCACACAAACAGTCTTACCTATTGCATAATATTAAGTGATCATTGCGCCTCATAGAACCCGCAACCAACCTCGAACCAATAGAACAAAGAAGACATTATCATCCCTGATTACAAATATATTATTAGGTGTATGGCTAGATTATTAGGTGGTCACGGAGTGAGATGAGATGTTACGTTTTGCATGCGAAATCTTCTTAAAAGTCGAAACGATAATTATTAATCTTGTAATATTTTTATAGAGTAAGATGACAAACGGGCGCATGGTCCACCTGATGGTAAGCGGATGCGTCCCATACACATCTACATCTATCCTCAATTGAGAATCTATAAATGCAAATGCGTTGTACCCCTAAGGACAAAGATGAAATGCCTCGTTTCCAGTAAAAAGGTTCTTCGGTTTTCTACACTCACCATACGAAACACAGCAGCATTAAGCTGTTATTTTACGCTGGTATTCTGTGAGAGCGCGGTCCTGCCACGGTCGAACCAACCCATTCGTGCTACAAATATTAAGCTCCTTTTTTACGATTGTATTCTATGAGGATGTGGTCTCTTTCCGGTCAAACCGACTCATGTAAAATTACTAAAAAACAGCAGTTTTATGCTCATTTAACAATATAATACAGTCGAATTCGATGCTCGCTTCCTTCATTATTCAGATAAATAAATAAAATTAACATATTATTTATCTTGTAACATACCTCAGTACCTAGTAAATGATTGTAAGCTTACGAGTATTACGTATGCGTATTAATAACTGAAACGAGGCAACGGTGCTCTTAATGCAGTTGAATCAGCAGATTGAAATGTTTGTAGACATACCTTTCATAGAGGACAGATATGCTCTTTGATTATGAGACCGCATTGAGCTTTAGAATTAATTTCCACACACTAATATGGCACATATTTTGAAATTAATTTAGCAAAATTATGCGACTAAACAAATTTTCCTTCATCATTCTAATAGTACTACTTACTAGGATTTTCTGACTAAGATTTATATATATATACTATCATATCTATTTCTGCCGTTGCCTAAGTTTGTTTTTTGAAAAAGTTTAGAAAATAGAATATATTTGGGTATCTTACTTTGTATTTATGTAGTATTGTATTTATGTAGTCATTACTTTATTTTTGTTTGTTTTCGGCTGAACTTTCTAAATTTGCTATTCTAATTTTTCCCGTTTAAGTAAATTATGTATATGTGAAGAGTACAGTTTTTTTTTTGTTATGATTGGTATCACTGTCTGAACTGCGACAGATTTCTTATTTATTTTTCTTATTATTTTTGCTTTTTTTATTCATTGTACAAAAATATGAGTTTTTGATGACGTCGTCACCTTTGAAATGTTAGTCATTGAACTGTAATGACTACAAATACCTGCTCGCCTTATATGAAGTAGTTGACGAAGTACTTGACTTCTGGACACTAATTTTGAGAAGTCGATTCAAATTCGCAGACTAGAGTTCCGATTCGGTTATTTCTTTATTGTACAAGTACTGTACAATTAAAATATCCAAAAGGGCGGAACCCGGCACATCGCGACGTGATAAAGCATTTTTTTAAAAGAGCAAATTATGTAACAGATAAATGGTTCGGTATTAAATTTTCCAGAACATAGCAAAAGAAAGACGGAAATAGGATTTTTTAATTAAAAAATATAGTCACTAAGAGAAATATGGATTAATTAGCGTCATGGCGAAGTCTTATAGAGTATTGCACCGGTAAATAGCGCTGCTGTCGGCACCGCAGCCTTAAAAATTTCTTTAAAAGATTCGTTAGCTTGGTAGCACGGGGGCTAACGGTTTGGCTGCGGCGCTGGGTGGCCGCGGTTTCGAATCCAGCGTTACAAATAATTGTTTCGAGTCTGTGTGTTTGTTAATATACAATTGAAAAAGAAAAAAGATATTTACGAAATCAACCATTTATCAAAAATTTAAGAAAGTCATGTGATTTATTTTAAAGATAAAAAAGTTTTATAAAGAAGCGTATTACAATATAGTAATATAGTTTTATAATACAGCGTAAACAGCATTTACTGCGTCAATTTAATAAGACCAGCCCTACAAAAGACGACAATAAAGGAATATCAGATTCAACAATTTGCATTTTTCACATCAAAGTCGTTTATACTTCGTAAATTTTTTAATGTCCTATCACACTTCGACTGGACAGTTACGTACGGTGACGTATAAAAAAGATATATATATATATATATATATTGTAAGATGCAGATGTATTATCATCCGCGATAACTAAGATAGAATGTCTCGTTACCAGTAAAAAGCGTCGTCGGTTCTCTATACAAAACACTTTTATGCTGGTATTCTGTGATAGCGTGGTCCTTCCACGGCCGGCTGATACATTCCTGCCGAAATCATAATATAACTGCAGCGAGGCTCTAGCACGTATTTGAGTAAATTCAAAATTGACAATTCTCTTAATACAAGTAGAAGGGACACAAACAATAACACAAACGAATAGAGAGCGGGGAATTCAATCACCGGCCATTTGATACTTCTACGTGTTGGAAGGTTAACTACTTAGGCTACTGTCACTTTATTGCTGTCATCTTACATTCTAAGGCTCTCATATCATTATTGAATGTATATATTATACTTAAATAAGATGTTCTTAAATACTAGCGACCGGCTTCACCTGGGTAGGAACTATTATTTTGTGGCGTTATTTAGATCAAAGACCTTTCGTATTATCAATTTTAATTTTTTTTTCAAAATAACAACATGCATGAGTGTCGTGGAACACTCGGTTGGAACGAAGTTCCTTTCGTAGTACATTATTATTGATAAACGTATTATATTATTGATTAACAAATACAAATAAAAAGATTACTAGCGTCATTTAAAATAAAATAATATTTCTTTCTAGACAAGATAAAAAAAAAGTGCGAGGGATGGATATTATTCCATCTCGCTTCCTTATAGCCGCCAAGGCCGTTTAAACTTCGTCAGAAGGGGTCGTGACGGGAAAATCTTACACTTTTTCTCACCTAGGCCCCACCCGCCAAATTCGTACCGTCCGATAAGAGACTTCGTTCCAAAAAACTTGGTTTTTCAGAAAAAAAAAACGTGTGCAATTCACACGCGGTAGAAGGGAAACCTTCAAGAAAACAAAACTTCGAGAGACTGAGACGAATGCAGAGTATCAGGACTTTATTTATTATGATGTTGTTACCAAGTTTAAAAATTATTTTACATTTATCTACTTAAATTACATTACATATTTTCAATGTCATTTTCGTAAGTACTTAAATATTTTCTAAGCAACAAATTTTGTCCTTACTCCTCAGTGCTCACAGATCACATGCATATCCTCCATACATAAAAATAAACACTGTAATACTGTATTCTATCTCATTCTCTCGCAGGCTAAATCTATAGATGTACATATTTGTCACTTTTTAGTATCGCTTTTTCGTTTCATAGAGTTCCAAATCAGAAATATTCTAATGAAGTTTTCACTTCAAAAATGATGTACCTATGAACTGTTTGCATTTTTATCGATGTTGTTTTAATTGCCAATTCAGAGAACGGCGATAAATTACCACTTTTGTAAGCCATCGACTACCCAGTAGCGTTGCCTGATACTTTGCTTTGTAACGGTATATCTTTTCGCAAATCACAATGAATCGTTACTGATTGTATCGAAATTCGATAGTATTTATCGTTACTGATTGTATCCAAATGTGAAAATGTCTTCGTATCGATATTTCTAATACCGGTATGATGATATCGTTGAACGGCGCCGCTTAGTAAAAATGCTGGGCTGTTAATTAAAAGGCTAATTAAGCTAGTTGCCTACGACAGAGACACAACGAGAACCACAAACACTAGCAGAAAAAATAGATTACTACTTAGGTATGAATGAATGAATCTATTTATCGTCTCTTCATGTTAGGTACTCACTACTTAAGAATTGGACGTAGCTACACAAATATAATTCTAATAACCAAAAAGTACTTTTGATATATTAATTATAGATTTAACTATTAGAGTAGAATTATGTTTTTGTCTTATATTTTCTGAAGTAAAATTTAAAATCACGTGGTAGAGCCATGCTTCAGCTATATTATTGGTATAGTTGTAGCACGAATGGGTAGGCTCGATCGGGGAAGGACCACGCTCTCACAGAATACCAGCGTAAAATAGCAGCTTAACGCTGCTGTGTTTCGTATGGTGAGTGTAGATAACCGGAAACCCTTTTTACTGGAACCGAGGCATTCCATCTTAGTCCTCACGGGTAACGACGCATCTGCATTTTGATTTGTAATCGAGGATAGATGTAAGTGTCTATGGCCTACAGCAACCACTTACCATCAGGTGGACTCTGTGCTCGTTTGTATCCCTCTCTGTGCTCGTACACATCATCGTTGGATCCACACGCAAGTGTGAGTTACGATCCAAGAGCAAGTCTTATTCGACACTATTCCGATGATATCCCGGACGTCGGTCCGAGCGAGATTAAAATAGCTCTCCAGCACCTTAAAAACGGCAAGGCCCCAGGCGAGGATGGAATTACAGTGGAGCTTCTGAAAGCGGGTGGAAAACCGGTAGTCCTTCAGAAGCGCTCTTTAGTTCCGTCCCTTATCCCGTATCCCTTATCCTATAAAAAAATTGTCAATATTAAACAATAGATTAAAACATGTTTAGTAATTATGTACAGATATATATAATTTTAAACTTAATTTTGAATTTTTCAATCGAAAAATTTATTAATTGGCGTGCTGTCTACTCTTTAAACATTAAATAGCAAATATTATTAAAATATTTCAAAATATATTGGTGGTTGCCGATTAGCGGTAAATCACTAAGCAAGACTATATCCCTAGCTGTGATACCATTATATACTACAGTTTGCTTAAACGCACAGACTTATATGATGCTACGCATCTTATACGTGTTCAAAAACTTTTTATTTACAATAAAAAAATACTTACCACCATTGTATTTGCAATTAGTTTGCACACTATTTACAAATAAATATGTTTTAAAATTTAAACGATTTCTTTTTTTTATGATCGTGAACATCGATCAAAAGTCTTAAATGTGCATATTTGCTCAGTCTGTCAACACAGTTATTCCTTCTCATTCTTTTTAAAAACAGACGGTCTGTAAAGATTCGGTGTGAATCCGTTGTACTCTCATTAAACATTCATAAAACAAATTACATTGGTTTCGCTATGTACAATTTCAGTCAACCATCAGCCAACTTCAGCATTAAAATACACACTTGCTAAGACAGCCTACTTTCTATCTGTGACTGTGCTGTTATTAATAGAGTAGACAAAACAAAATATTTGGGTGTTGTAATTGACCAGAGACTGTCTTGGTATAACCATATTGAATTAATAACTGGCCGCATAAGAAAATTTATGTGGATTTTCAAAAAGTTAAGACATGTAACAACCCCCGAATTACTGAACAAAATATATACAGCACTGGCTCAATCTGTTCTCACTTATTGTATCCTAATATGGGGAGGAGCTTTTAAAACAAGATTCCTTGAGATGGAGCGAGCTCAAAGAACCCTGCTTAAGGTCTGCTATTTCAAACCATACCGATTCCCCACTACTGACCTTTATAATTTGTCTGGTGTCTTGTCAGTTCGAAAGTTATACATTTTGTTCTTATTGCTTAAAATTCATAAATCTACCAGGTATGAACATGACAAGACAAACAAAAGAAGAAACGACTTAGTTCTATATACCGATCCCTGTAAAACGACATTTGTTTCAGTACAATATGAAGAAAGGGCAGTATACTTATATAATAAAATAAATAAAACCTTATGCATTGCATAACATAAAAGTTAAAAAGAAAACAATAGAATAGTTGAAAACTTTAAATTACAACGAAACCGAAACACTTTTAGAAATAATCACTTAAAATGTTATTCATAATTAAAAATTTACTAAATATACCACACCTCAACTTGCACACACCACATACACGTAAACTACACAATCACACAACTAGCACCTACAGATATTTTATTGTAAAAATACTATATAATATAAGTTTTACTAAAGTCAAAAATCTATGCGTTACTCAAGTTCTAAACACTAATTTATATAAATGAAGGACGAGAAGAGCGGTGCCTCCTAACACAAATTTCCTGACTTAAAAGGAGTGCTCCACAAATGTATTTAATTTTAAGTATTACTGGAGCGAAAATAAAGACTTTTGTTTTTTTTTTTATTATTGGTTGCTTTTAAAATGTGTTGATCTATTTGCTTACGTTGTTGCAACGAATACTAAAGTAACTAAAATTATTATTGGTCTATTAAGAAGGTGGTACTTACTTCGTTTAGTAAATAAAGTAGTATTTACTAAATTATCACAATTTTTTAAAAACTTTATGTTATAGTAACATTTATAAGAAATTCATCTAGGCTGTAACAATTAAACACATCCGTAATCATTAAATCAATTAGTAGACATTTGCCGATTTTCGTGTTTGCCGAAAATTTTCATATAATATATATTCACCATTTCTAACCATAATTCGATAAGCGTAGAAACGTATCGAAGATACTTTTTAGGTAGTTTCAGCACCTGTAGTTGGATTTACTTGTTCAATGTTAAAGTGGTAACCGTCTTCACCTTGCCAAAATATTAACGGATACTGCAGCGCATCGTAACTGCGATGTGTTTCAGTGATACTTTGCAGTTGGTTACTTCAGCAGTGAACAATGATACCACGATGACTATTTATTATCAACGATTACTACTGCAACTTCATTCACTTGAGGTGCATTGAATCTTCGTTCGTGTTCACCGGCTGGTATTTTGTCTGCCCAAATGACGGTCTTATAGTTGTCTGCAACCATTTGTTCTACAGAAGTTTTAAGCACATTAATCAGTTGATTGTGTTTATGAAGTAAACGTTGCAATTCTTGAATAATGTCTTTCCTTAGCCCCTGAATGTGAGTGCAACGCTGATCTTTTTCAAGCTGTCAGATTCTCTTAATTATATATTATTATGTTATAAATCATATTTTAACTAAATTAAGGTAACAAATAGTTTATACAAATGTAATTGAAATATTAAACAAAAATTAATGATACATTATAATATTATTAAAATGTAACAAGCGGAGTCGCGTGAAATAAGTAGTATGTATGAAACATTAGTATAACTTACAATATAGTCACGTCGCAATTGGTAATCAGGCCAATGAGTGACGCACGTTGAGTTAACAAAAATAAAAACTCGTTAATTAAGCTTAGTTTTAGTACATAATAGATCATAATTTACTTAGTTATCGTATCATAAATACAGAATCTGTGAATTAATTACCATTTATAATGGGTAAAACATGCAGCACTGAAAAGAGAAATGAAGAAGTCAAAATGGCGCGAATGATGCTACACATTCGCATTTTGAACAACAAATGGAGAAACATGGAACTCGATATCTATAGTGGTCATAGTAATCATAATGGCCATCGTCTATATAATATACAAGAAGTGCATACAGCTTGTACGAAAAGTAGTCAGAAAAGAAGTAGCAGGACGCAGTGATAATTATCCTCAGCATCAACAGCAGGCGCTACCGCGTCAAATGGTATAGTGAGTGAAAAGTCGCTTAAAAAGTTCATCAGTGATGTGTAGTGTAAGTGATTGTGTAATTAGCCTATAAACATGCTATGTAATTGTGAAATTAGCATATTAAATTGTAAGCAAATAGTTAAAAATGTCAGTAAAAATAAAGTAAACAGTAGAGAATCAATATTGTTTTTACATCCATTTATTATTTTCTATGTATAATAAAATGTAATACAACAGACATAATCGGCATATCTGATTCTGTATGTATAACAATAAAACACTAACTAAATATTGCTATACTATTGTGTTATAAATATCTAGCTTTTAAGGAATAAGAACTAAAAACAGATAATTATGTAATCAACGTAAAATTTATTAGTATCATTTAAAATAAGAAGTTTATAAATTGTTACTTAGTAACATTTTTGTCACCAATTAAATATATAATCAATTGATGTCTTTACAAAAACCATGTTCTAAATATATTCGAAGTTATTACAATGTATTAGTAAATTATAACAGGAATGCGTCATCATCATCTGGTTACATCTCCGGCTGAACTGCTAAACACTTTTGGCTAATGTAAACATAGTCTGTAAGCTATGTACATTGTATGTCCATTGCTATTGTATTCAATGCATTTTGAATGTTTCAACTTTAAAAATTTGTCAATTTTTCAAATAAACAGTTGCGCTTATGACTCAATAGAGAACAGTCGTTTCATTCCGCCTCCGCACGCTAACCTACGCACACATACCCACATATAAACTTGTACTCTTTACATAACACTTAATGTATAACTGTGTGAGTAGTGTAAATAAGTGGCACTATTATTTTGTACTTATGGCAGCGGTTGTAGAAATAACAGTCGATCATGCTTGTACAACTCATCCTTAATATCGCATAACAGAAGTTACGTTTATGTTTACAATACTAAGAATGCTTTGTTAATAAATTTAGAAACTACTTAATTTATGAACATTTGAGGAAGGCAATAAACTTAGTAACACTCGTAAATGATTGCAAGATGTGTTGAGTATATTTTTGAGACGTAGTATCGACGTGATCTGGTTATTCTACGCTTTGATTTGTGAATAATTTTCTAGTCTCTCCACATTCCATATAAAGTATATAATGATTGCTATGACTTGGAATGTGTGCTCCACCCATACGTATTATATAGAAGTTATCCGGCTAAATGTATAAGCGCCGACGCCGACTTTGAATTCTCGATAGCGGTTTTGTGTAGAGGATTGTCTTAGTGCTAGTTGCTGTATTGTTATGGAGATTACTCGAAGTGTAATTTTAAGAGATTCGTAATTGTTTCTTTTGTCTTAGATCTTGATTAATAATGAACTTCATATACAATAATCTTCAGCTATGCTTTATTAAGAACGTGTAAAGTTTAAAAATACGATTTTTTATTTATTTCTAAATATCAGAAGCTGCCTAAAACGGCATAGAGATTTTTCGCATCACACTGTAAAGATTATCATTGAAGTTTGATACTTTGTGCATATTAAAGCACTATGGAACGTAGTTACGGTGTTCATTATAAATTAAGTCGAATGTATTCATAAAAAGTATTTTTTTAGTTTAGTAGAAAAATATTTTTATATAATAATATATTATTTTTAATATAATTTATTCCATGACTTCATAAACCTTTGTAGTAGTAGGTGCGTTGAAAATGTATAATAACTACAAGATTAGAATAAAAAATATTACTCTCTTTCTGCCTAGGAGGCTGATTGGATACCTATTATTTTTTTATTTTTTAGTTAGGTACCAATATCTTCGCTGAAGGTTAATAGAGCCTATTACCGGCTGCAGGTTGGTGTGTTCTTTATTTGAATTGGGTTGTAAATGTTCAAAGGCTACAGTAGCCACTTACCATCGCATACACTGTAATCTCACTTTTCACTTGAGGATCATTTACACGTATTAAGTACATTTATTAATTTAATATTAAGTTAGTTACTTGACATGTTGAAAAATGAAAAATATACCGCATAAAATACTCACTTACCGTATTGATGCGCTCGTAAGTAATGTGCGGTCAGTTTCAACACGCTCGTCTTGTCCATCTTACGTCCCGAAGCCACAACTGGTGGAACGATTGCAGCCAACTGGGCTATAGATTGATTCATTTTATCGCGTCGCTGCTTCTCCGCTTTGTTCCGGATCTCTCTTGGATTTTCCCTAAAATAAAAGAACGTTTTAATTCAATGGATCCCAAAGTGTACGCCGTGGCACCCTGGTGCACCGTAGAGAGTAAAGATGGGCGCCGTGAGACTACCAAGATAACCAAGCTCACACGTCACATTGTCTAAGTTGCCATTGTATTTCATTTACTATTTTTTACTCAGCTTCATATTGTAGATTTAGTTAGTTAGATTAGTTTTTGTGCCTATCTACCTAGTATCATTGTACCCTATTTCAACTAACTAGGGCACCGAGACAAAATACTAAATCTCGCGAACTGAAAAAGTTTGAGAACCCCTGTTTTAATGACATTGTTCCATAATATTAAACTACCGCTTGATATTATGAACTTGAGCACATAAAATGTAGCATTGTCTTTTTATTAATGACGGAAACTGGATTGTTATAGAATCGAATAAAAATAGTATGTATTAAGAAAATAATACCTATTAAAAGTAGTATGGGATGTGGCGTAATATACAATCTTATTTACGCGCTTTGTGTTTCGCTTTGCTTTGCCGTGGTATCCCAACTTATTGTACCTATTATTAGAATAGTAAATAATCGTAAAGTGTAGATTTATAACGTAGCCATAGATTTAATTAAAACGGTCTTAGCAATACACGTCCGATATTGCATAATGTGATTAATAAAAACTGTTAACTGCTACTTTCAAGGTAAACCGCAATATAAAGAGATGAACTATATTAAGGCTATATAGGAAATTAATATAAGGAATAAGTAACTTAAGGCAATTAGATATCATTAGGAAATCCTTGCCATATAACGGCTACCACTCAATTTCTACATAAATCGGTCAAATGACGGGACAAAATTAGCCTTGCTAGATCTTTTTTCGGTTGTAAGTTGCCAGTTAAACATTAATATTACGTAGTCATAATCCTTAAGCAAGATGAAGTGTCAATAGTCACCTTTGGTTACCAAGAGAAAAAACTGGAACGACCGACTAATATTTTTTTAGGAACCAGGGACATATTTACTGGCAATAAGGCATTCCATCGTAGCTCTCACGGATGACAACGCATTTACATCTTCGGCCTTTTTCATTCTTTATCGAATAGTTTTAGGTATCAAAGGAGAAAGCCGATCTGCTAGGCTCTCTTTTTGCTTCCAACTCGACTCTTGATGACGGGGGGAACATACCGCCTACCATCCCGCGGTGTGAGTGCTCCATGCGGGAAGTGCTGTTTACACAGCGCTCGGTGCGTAAAGCACTTCTCACCCTGGACGTCAACAAGTCGAGTGGGCCTGATGGAGTCCCACCTATTGTGCTGAAGACGTGTGCTCCGGAGTTGGCACCGGTTTTAACGCGTCTTTTCCGGTACTCCTACTCCCTAGGCGTAGTCCCGAACTCATGGAAGGCAGCTTTGGTGCATCCGATCCCTAAAAAAGGCGACCGCTCAGATCCGTCCAACTACAGGCCTATCGCTATCACCTCCTTGTTCTCCAAAGTAATGGAAACTGTTATCAACTGCCAGCTCATGCGGTACCTTGAGGATCACCAGCTGATTAGTGACCGCCAGTACGGTTTCCGTCGAGGTCGCTCAGCTGGTGATCTTCTAGGTTACCTAACTCATAGATGGGCGGAGGCAGTGGAATCCAAGGGAGAGCCGTTGGCCGTTAGTTTGGACGTAGCGAAGGCCTTGCATCGGGTTTGGCACAAAGCGCTTCTTCCAAAGCTCCCTTCCTATGGGCTTCCCGAGAAATTGTGCAATTTGATCACTAGTTTTCTTGCAGATCGGAGCATCAAAGTCGTAGTAGACGGTGCATGCTCCGATTACAAGCCCATTAACGCTGGTGTTCCACAAGGCTGCGTGCTATCACCAACGCTGTTTCTTCTGCATATCAATGATATGTTGCAAACTGGTAACATTCATTGCTATGCAGACGACAGCACTGGTGATGCTTTATACACCGGCCGTGCCAATATTTCTCGGGAAAACGTCACTGAGTACCGGAACAAACTTGTGTCTGAAGTTGAGACTTTGTTGAACAAAGTCTCAGACTGGGGGCGACTAAATCTAGTCCAGTTCAATCCCCAGAAGACACAAATTTGCGCGTTTACCGCTAAAAAGAACCCCTTTGTCGTATCTCCTCAGTTTCAAGGCACTCCCTTGTTGCCTCAGCCAGTATCGGAATCCTCGGTGTCGACATATCGAGTGATGTGCAGTTTCGTGGTCACTTGGAAGAAAGCCAAATTGGCCTCTAAAAGCTTGGCGTGCTCAGCAGAGCGGGACAGTATTTCATGCCGACACACCGCTTGCAACTTTACAAGGCGCAAGTTCGGCCCCATGGAATACTGTTCCCATCTCTGGGCAGGGCTCCCCAGTGCCAGCTCCTTCCACTTGACCGCATCCAGCGCAGAGCAGCTCGAATCGTCGACGACCGAGTTCTGTCCGATCGGCTTGACTCACTGGCACTGCGTAGAGATGTTGCACCTCTTTGCGTATTTTATCGCATGTACCACGGGGAGTGCTCTGAGGAATTGTTCGGACTAATTCCAGCCGCTCAATTTCACCATCGCACATCGCGACAGAACTCGAGATACCATCCATACCATCTGGATGATTGGCGGTCCACCACTGTGCGATTTAGAAGAAGTTTTCTTCCTCGCACAACTTCCTTGTGGAATCGATTACCACCAGCGATTTTTCCGGACCGATACGACTTAGGGACCTTCAAGAAAAGAGCCTACTCCTTCTTAAAAGGCCGGCAACGCATCTGCAATTCCCCTGGTATTGCAGTTGTTCATAGGCGGCGGTAATTACTTACCATCAGGTGAGCCGCATGCTCGTTTGCCCCCTCTCCTATAAAAAAAAAAATCTTATATAGGCCCTACTTATCATCATCACATGAACTGTGAACACGTTTGTCACCCTGATTTTCAAATAAAAAATATTTCCGCTGAACTCGGTGTGAAAAACAATCCCCACACAATGAAACTTTTACTGGAGATTCAAAAAAAATAGGCAATAAAACATAGGATTAAATTGGTGAACGTTCTTATCTTTCGTTTATATCCATTCAAATATATTATTATATACTCACACTATTAACTTACACTATTACATGGCATGCATTACTGATAACTGCGCCAGTGGAATGCTAATGGATTCGTTCAGATTTCATTCGGAACCGTATAACAACAAATTGTGTTTTAATGATATTTAGTCAAACAAAAGAACAAAGATGTTGATATGTAAACACTATGTAGAATGCCTTAAAACAAAAACTCATTTTGTCGTCATAACAGTTAATATTATACAAAACAATAATAACAAATTTATTTTATATTTTAAAGGTAAAAATATAAATTTGTTGAAGGATTTGAATTTTTGAAACGGATTTCAAAGCATTAATTATGTTTAAAAATATAAATTTATTTTGTGAGACTTCCCGGAGCGTCATATCGGAGCGGACATAGTATATGTATCTGACGTGAAACACCGGCACTCCGTGAAGTCTGCGGTCTGTAAACATGTTTAAGATTGTCCCTGCTATTACATCAAATTTAATATAAATACTTCTAAAAACTAAATTTAATATCTTCGTAAAAATACACCGATTGCTACCAAGGATGATTCGCGAATCGCGAGGCTATTAAAATTAAAGAACATCCAAATTTTAATAGAGAAGACGGCTAGGTGCTACCATCTGCTAATGGATCCTATAATTAATAAAGTTTAATACAAATCCAAGCATACTACTGCAAGATTTCAAGATACTGTAAGGTCATTCTGCGTAGTTTTTTTTTTATAGAAGAGGGGGCAAAGGAGCATGCGGCTTACCTGATTGTAAGTGAACCGCCGCCCATGAACAAACCTCAAAACCAAGGGAATTACAAGTGCGTTGCCGGACTTTTAGAAAAGAGTAAGTTCTTTTCGTGAAAGTTCAGAAAATCGCCGGTGGTAAACGATTCCAAAGAGGTCGTACGAGGAAGAAAACTCCTAGTAAAACGAACGATGGTGGACCGCCAAGCACCCCGATGGTGTGGATGTATCGTGAGTTTTGTCACGATGAGCATTGGTAAAATTTGGTGGCTGGAATTGATCCGAACAATTCCTCAGAGCACTCTCCGTGGTAAATGTGATAGAAAATGCAAAGGGATTCAACATCTTTTCGCAGCGCCAGTGAATCAAGCCGATCACAAAGAACTCGGTCGTCGACGCAGTCAAGTGGAAGGAGCTGTCACTGGGGTCTCCTAGCCCAGAGATGAGAACAGTATTCCTTGTGAAGCCGAACCTGCGCCTTGTAAAGTTGCAAGCAGTGTGCTGGCTTGAAATACTGCTAAGCACACCAAGCTTATTAGAAGCCAATTTAGCCTTCCCTTCCAAGTGATCACGAAACTGCACGTCATTTGATATGTCGACGCCGAGGGTGCCGATGCTGGCTGAGACAGCAAGGGTACTCCCTGAAATTGAAGAGATACGACAAAGGGATTTTTTTTAACGGTAAACGCACAAACCTGTGTCTTCTGAGTGTTAAACTGGACTAGATTTAGTCGTCCTCAATCCGAGACTTTGCTTAACAACAAATCGACTTCAGACATAAGTTTATTCCAGTACCTGAACACTTGATCCCGAGAAATATTGGTACGGCCGGTAGAAAAAGCATAAGCATAGCTTCGAAAGAAGCGCTTTGTGCCAAACCCGATCGAAGGCCTTCGCTATATCCAAACTAACCACCAAGGCCTCCCTTGGTTTTTACTGCCTCCGTCAATCTTGAACGACGTAGACCAGAAGATCACCAGCTTATCGACCCCGACGAAAATCGTATTGGAGGTCACTAATCAGCTGGTGGTCCTCAAGATACCTCATAAGCTGGCACTTTATAATGAATTCCATTATTTTAGAGAACAAGGGGGTAATGGCGATAGTCCTGTAGTTGGACGAATCAGAGCGGTTACCTTTTTAGGGATTGGGTGCACAAAAGCTGTCTTTCATGAATTTGGAACTACTCCTAGGGAATAGGAGTACCGGAAAAGAAGCGTTAGAACCGGTGCCAACTCGGTAGCACAAATCTTCAGCACAATGGGAGGGAGTTCATCAAGCCCACTCAACTTGTTGACATCCAGGGTGAGGAGTGCTTTGCGCACTGAGCGCTGTGTTAACAGCACATCCGGCATGTACACACATCGTGGGATGGTCGGCAGCGAATTACCCTCGTCATCGAAGATTCGAGTTGGACGCAAAAAGAGAGATCGAATCAAAAATTAATATTCAAGAGCTGACGGTAGCCCGGGCTAATAATGACATAGGGACGTCAAACACCTCAGCCCCCTATGACCATTATTTTGGAGCTGTACAGCACCCAAACGGCGGGTACTAAAAATAAGCAAAATAAGTTAAATAAAATGCGATAAGATCCGTAAAATTATTTTTATTCAATCACTCTAACATTATAAAAAATATCAAAATAGGCCTTAACTTGACTAGCGTTATTAGGTAATTGGCGAATGAGGAACATAATTAAATATAGACCAGTGTCTAAACATACGGTTTATAGGCATTTCAAAAATGTAGATTGAGCTGAATTAAACGCATCGATTCGGTAGTTTGCAAACAAGCATCCTGTTTCAGAAACCAATTGCTTTGCAATAACATTTCGTGATGGCTAGCCAAACAAATTCAAAATCTATTTAAACATGATTTGCTGACACGTGAGCACCACCGAATTAATTTATCACATGCACCCGTTGCTACAAGTTTGCGTCGAATATTTGTGAAAGGTCATGAAGAAATCAGTTGGAAAATAAATTATTTACGAGGACTGTCAACCAAACTCACTTTAAATTTTGACGTAATTTCACCGTCACATTGACCGAGTGACCGCAAGAACGCAAAATAGGCGAGTTAAATTACGTAGTGCTTCCAGTGTTGCATTTCAATCACTGACCTCTATATATACATAGAGGTCAGTGATTTCAATACATTGGCTGCAGTCCAGAGGTTTAATAAAATGCTTATAAACGATAAACTTGTAAACAAATACTTTCACTTGTTTATTGCTGATATTTTTAACAAAGTAGTGCATAGCTAAGCTTATAGAATTAATTTAAATTTAGGTTTTATTCTCGTATATCGTGTTAAATTTTTCAAATATAGGTATTTTTATAACTTTAAATCATTTTATCTTATACTCCAGGTGGCAGATTTTTTTTCTAGCTATGATCTATCTAGGTAAGTCGCTATTTATTATTTCTGCCGCCAAGCTGAAGAGCTGGAAGCTCTGAGGATATCCATTATTCTTGTAGGTCGGGGAAATAGTTTCCTCGTATTTTATATACAAATTCAAGAGATTTTTAAAAGTTTAATTACATTTAATTATAATATATATGCGCCATTTTGTTCGATAACTTGTTGCCATCTAGTAGGTAGTGACATAATCCCGTTGCTCTAGAAATCTTGGAATTTTTGAAAAAAAAAACTGCGACAAGTAGTTTTGTCATGCCTCTCTTGATGTTAACCTAACGCTACCAAAAGAATAATTCTGAAGAGACCGAAATAGGTGAAAATCTGAGGGTGCAAGATCAGTACTATATGGTCGATGCATTACCATATAGTACTGATCTTGCACCCTAAGCTCTCTCAATTTTACTACACTTCCCACTAAGCTCTCTCAATTTTTGCTGAGTGGCCAAAGATGTGTGTGGTCTGGCGTTATCATGATGAAATACCACCTTTTCTGTTGATCGATTCCGGCCGTTTTTTCTCAATTTCTTACTTTAGTGTCATTAGTTATTGGCAGTAGAGATCCGAATCGATGGTTTTGCCCGGCGGTAAAAGTTCATAATAAACGATGCCTTTCCAATCCCAACATACACACATCATCACCTTCTTGCGTGTTAATCCGGGTTTCGCTACAATCTGTGGAGCTTGACTACCCTTTAACCATGATCTTTTTCGCACGTTCTTGTCGTATGTAATCCACTTTTTATCACCAGTGATCAATCTTTTCAAAAATGGTTCGGTTTCATTACGTTTCAATAGAGAATCGCAAATGAGTAAACGATTCATTAGGTTTTTTTGAGTGAGCTCGTGTGGTACCCAAATATCGAGCGTTTTTGTATAGCCAGACTTTTTCAAATGGGTCAAAACTATTTTGTGGTCCATCCTCTATTCCTCGGCTATATTTTAAATAGAAATATGCTGATGTTGCTCCACTTTTTCAAAAATGGCATCGAAAAATGAGGGCAACTAGAACGAGCTGCATCTTTGATATCAAAATTCCCGGACTGAAAATTCTTGAACCAACTTTGTACTACTCTTACTGACACTGCATTAGGTCCATAGACGTCACAATGTTTATTTCGCGGCTCGGAAAAATGCGACTCAGCATATTTCCCTTTTTTGTAATAAAACTTCAGAATGTATCGAATTTCTTCGTTAGATTCACTCTTTGGCGGACAGAAAAACAATAGAAAAATGGCGGGAAAATGTTTTTTTTACTTTTTATTTTTATTTTTCTTAATGTCTTATATGTATAGATATTAAAACCAGCCAGATACAAACAGTATAACCAATGAGATTTTTCTTCAAATTTATACAAACAAAATACGAAGAAACTTTTTTCCCGACCTATTATTAAGTATAATGTTTTTATTTTATTTTAAAACCTCCTTCGTTTGAAATTATTTCAAGTTAACTGTCATAAAAACGCAAAAGTGAAAGTGCACCTTAACTTTTTTTATACACCTTAACTTATTAAAAAAATAACAAGTAAAAGTGAACTTACGTTAGAAGTAAGAGCACGTGGTAAATCACCGCTTTAAATTTCAACCAAAAAATTCAGTGATGCCGATGGGAAACAAACTCCGAGTTGCTCGCTTAGTGTAAAATTTACGGTAACCTGAGCTAGCACGCCACTCTTCGACAGATAATTTCTATTACAGATACGCCGTTTTATCTCTGCTTCATATCAAATAGTATGGATATGATAGACTTACACGCCCAAATACTCAAACGTTACTCAATTTTAAGACGCCGTTAAATCTCCTGCTGTCTCTATAACTTTTAGTCAAAGTGACGTTTGAGTATTTGGGCAACAGAATTTTACTTAGATTACACTCTGTTGTTAATTTTCATATAGTCACGTTGGCCAATCGTTTTGCGGAAAAGTATTTTTTGTATGAGACACTGGTGGTTATAATTTATTTTGAAAATACAATTATTTCCAAGTAAAGATACAAATGTTCCGATTTCAAATAGCCCTTCACATTTTTTAGGAGTTAAAATGAAATATCGTGTTTTATTGAAAAATTGATCTGCGTCAAGAACATTTTAGCGCGATGATTAAGAGCATTTTAATCATTATTGTGTCGTCAGCTTTTAAGTCTACTGCTCAATTCAGGTCATTATGATAGTTAACCAATTTGGCACAATATAGTAGTTATCACTCAAGACAATTGAAATTTTAAGTATTTAGCTATAAAAATGATGTTTATAGTTGAACTGGCCACTTTAAACTGTAATAGCAGTAGTTGGATTCTAAATTCAAATAAATGCTTTATATAAGGCATATTATTCCTTTTTCATAATCCGTTAATAATTTCTTTTTTTTTTTTGCAATAAGTACTGCTATGTTCATAACCAAGGACCCCAAGAAAGTTAGCTAAAGAGAATTAGAAAGAAAATTAGAAATAAGCAAAAAGCTACGTTATTGATTTAATCGTTTTCGTTCGGGAAATTTTGACCTTACATATGAACCTCGTGGCCACCCGGAGAAGATTAATGAGGAAGGTTAATGACGAACTGAAGGTGACAGTGAAAGCGGATCCGTCTCAAACTACGGCTTAGATAGCGTAGGCTTTTGATGTAAGTCTTAAACAATATTACTCGTAGATCATTTGCGACATGTAAGTCTTATAAGCAATATAAGATCATTTGCGAAAAATCGGTAAAATAAAAAGGGGTTCTTGTGGGTGACTCAGGAACTCAGTAAAGCACAGTGGACGGCATACTTTTTTTTTAAAATTAGTAGAGCTAAAGCTAGAGTCCCTTCTTCTTCCACCATATTCTCTACACCTTGCCCGAACAGATTCACTTATTTCGAAGTTTAGATTATTTTTAGATAGGCAAAAATTTCAATTCCGTAGAAGCATATTATATTACCAAATCATCTCGCTGAACTGCAATCAGTTTGTCGACAAGTAACGATCTTAAAAACTATACACCATTGCAATATAAATACAATTAATTACAAAATATAAAAAACAAAAGCAATCAAACTTTTACCTATAACAATTAATAATGAGTTTCTTACGTGGTAGAGCCATGGTGCAGATATATTAGTGGTATAGTTGTAGCACGAATGGGTCGGCTCGACCGGGAAAAGACCACGCCTTCACAGAATACCGGCGTAAAATTGCAGCTTAAAGCTGCTGTGTTTCGTATGGTGAGTGTGGAGAACCGGAGACCCTTTTCACTGGAAACGAGGCATTCCATCTTAGTCCTCACGGGTGACAATGCATCTGCATTTTGATTCGTAATCGAGGATAGATTTAGATGTCTATGGGCCACAGTAACCACATACCATCAGGTGGACTGTGTGCTCGTTTGTCACCCTTATACTATAGAAAAAAGAAGATTTTAAAATTACTTTATTTTATTTATTTTTATTTAGAGGTATTTCTTAAAAAAATACTTGTTTTCCTTATAAATTTTAAATACAATTGATTTTTTTCAAACGCTGTCCATAGTGATTAGTCTAGGTACTTTATGCCCCATATAAAATTATGTTCTAATGACTATTAACTAATTAACTCGTATCTTAAACTCGCAGTGCTACATGAGGGAAATAATCATTCATATTATTTTTTATAATTTTCTTATCTTTTGAATTTACAAAAAAATTTACAATTCGAATTTGAATACATTTCACCTGTTTTAAATAAGTAATAATGACCGACATTCAGACCGAAATTCGGGTATTAACAAACTGCTCGTAAAATTGAAAATAATTGAAAATAGAATTTCTCCTGAGCATGATCCTGAATCCTGACACACTCTCTCACATCAAACACATCTTTCACATGCAAACATGTCGGTTATGGGTTTGGCCATCTTCGACAAATCGCCAATTTGGTCCATAAGCTACCGGTAGGGTGTTCATTGCTGCGTCCTGTCTGCCACTCGCTTCTGCAACTTTACTTTTGCTTTGTCACTCTTTCCTCATTCATAGTTTCTAGTAGTCATAAACATATTAATCTTACAATTTTAATCAAATATGGTAACCGACCAAGTTTCGAGACTTGACGATCGTCTTTTGATGATTTTTATACGTGGTAGATACCATGCTGCAGCTATATTATGATTGTAACACGAATGGGTCGGCTCGATCGAGGATGGACCACACCTACAAATACCAGCGTATAATAGGAGGTTAATGCTGGTGTGTTTCGTATAGTGAGTGAGAACCGCAGAACCTTTTTACTGAAAACGAGGCATTCTATCTTAGACGTCAGGGTTGACAACGCATTTGCATTTTGATTCTTAATCAAAGATAGATGTAGATGTCTATGAGACACAGCATCCACTTACCATCAGGTGGACTTTTTTACATAATATGTTTGACGAACGATTACACTCGTTTTTTCACACCTATTCTATAAAAAATTCAAATAGAATCTGATTGAGTGGTCCAGTTTGTACTGCCACTGCCAGATGTGCAGCTTGTCTTTAATTTTTTTCTCGAGGAAAATAGGACTAAGGAGCTAAATGAGTGCCTACTTTTTCATAGCCGCTATCATAAACCCCACAATAATAAAACTGAACAAAAATATGTGTCTTTTCCACATTTCTTTACAAATAAAACTCACCAACTAGCTAGCAACTTTTTCAACCTTATGCAACTACTAAAACCGGACAGAAACTTTAAGGATAAACTAGATTCCCTTTAAAAAACTAGTTTGTCTGAAACCCGATAGGATCAACCAACAAATAAAAATCGAACTGCGGACCAAGCTCTGTAATAAATTAGGTAATAAACAAACGTATGTAAAATATAATTATACCTAAACGTGAGGAATGCCAGGCTAATATCTAAATACGTCCAGGTGCATGATTTGTTATCGTTATTGTATAATAATATATATTACGTGTCCCACGTTGTCGTTTGTACCAGTTGCTACTCTTCTAGTTGAGCAAGGTCATTCTCAGTCTGGTTTTGCTAAGAGCTGCCTTCCTAGGTAACTTCTAAAACTTTTTATATATTTTATTTTAATGTTAAGTAACTATAAATGAAGGATTTGCCGTGTAGTGGCGGTGTAAAAAACTACCCCATATAATCCCGTGGGTGTCGTAATAGGCGACAGAGGGAAACAAATCAGGAGATAGGCAGCAGCGCCTTCCTAATAACAACTAATAATAAAAAATTGCGGTTGCCAAGCGTGGCAACCATGGCAAATATCACCCCTATGATGCAATCTAAGGGGGAGGCCTATGTTCAGTAGTGAATTTTATTAGACTGTAACGGTAACTTTAAGATGGTTTTTGGCAGAGAAAAGAGAGTTGCGCTGACCCAAAGGTATAATCGACTTCAAATATAAAAATATTTTCCGATATATTTTTTTAACTTCTAAAAAGTAGTAAATTGAAAATTCGAATAGCAATTAATATATGTAGTGTCGTCGAGGATCAAATTTAGGTTTCTCACGCACTGTGAAAACCTTTGGATCGGTTCGATTGCTGGCTTTGACAAGTGACTTGCAAAATTATATCAGTGCAGTTCTACTTATAACCAAAATAAAAATAAGCTTGTGTTAGAGTAAAATTTGCTCACGTTAATATTTATCGTACTTTTTCCCAAATGCTCATTCATTTATGCTGCTCATGTGAGCTCTGAAATCGGGTCCGTCACAAAAATCAATCTTAATATGTCTGAAAATATAAAAGCTATCTTATTGCCGTACGTATGTACGTCTCACAACTGTATTCTCATTACCTTCATTCAGCAATGGACTTTAATAGGCTGTAACGGTAACTCCTTACCGTTACCGAAGGATAACATCTTGAGGTACTTAACCTGCACGTTTGATAAATTAAAAAATATTTCGAAGGCATGTCATCATCATCATCATCATTACAGCCCAAGGAATGCCACAAAGCACGGCTCTGAGCCACCTGCATCCATCGACTTCCTGCATGTCTTACCAGGTCGTCACTCCATCTAGTGGGGGGTCGCCCTACACTTCACCTACCAGTACGAGGCTGCCACTCGAGAACTTTTTTCCCCATCGGTTGTCAGTTCTTCAAGCTATATGGCCGGCCCACTTCAGTCACTTTAGCTTACTAATCCGTTGGTCTATATCGGTCACTTTGGTGCTACTGCGGGTATCTTCATTTCTAAGTTTATCACGCAGAGAAACCCCGAGCATTACCCTTTCCATAGCGCGACCTTGAGCGTCTTCATACTGCCTGCAGTGAAGGACCACGTCTCGGATCCATAAATCATCACTGGCAACACGCGCTGGTTGTACAGTCTCGTTTTCAAGTTTTGAAGTATACCTGACGAGAAGATGTGTCGTAATTTCCCGAACGCTGCCCAGCCGAGTTGAATTCGTCGATTGACCTCTCGGTCGAAGTTGGACTTACCTAGTTGGACTATTTGTCCTTATGGTGACAAGCATGTGCGTGGATGTAAGTGTTTATGGACCATATAATCCATTTACCATCAGGAGAACAGACCGCTCGTTAATCATCAATACTTTTTTAAAAGTGTTATATTTACAATTTACAAACAAAATGCCAAATGGGACGTCCAAACCAGCAGCTAAAAGTGTGAGCATTCTATTTCCCGTGTATTAGACAGCTTGTTTTAGTTAGTATTCTCAAGTTAACCACGTGATCGGGTTAGACCAGCAGAGATCTTAATTCTTAGGCCGCGTTTCCACCTCCAAGAAAACTGACGGAAGTCTTGCATAAGTCTCTTGCAATACTGTTTACATATCGCATAAATATTTGCAATTTTTTTCTGCAATAAATATATCGTGAGAAGCTCGCGAGTCATACTATCGCAACTTATTGCAGAGGTATTTACACACTAGCACACGTATTTGCACACTTGGTATTTACACAATTGCCATAGCCTTTGGCCCAGCCAAAGGCTATGGCAATTTAGTTTAATGCTGTTGCAGGTGGAAACGCGGCCTTATTATTTATGTGTCATATTCCATGTTAGGTATATATATTATTATCCCTTAATTAAATGATTGAAGAGAGTTGTAAGTAATATTAAATAAAACCGAATTCCGAGTAATTAATTCTTGATGAGCATCTCTGTTTTTATATAATGCATTAGCGACACCCATATTACGGGCCGATTATTTCGCGTCCCATTTCGATGATCATGTTCGCAATGAAAGGAAAGTAGGTGTTGGCATTATTAATACTATGTTTTTATGTCGATCAAAAATTAAAAGTTTTATTTATTATTTTTAGTTAGTACAACTCTCTTCAATCCTTTAATTAAGGGATAATATTATATATATACCTAACATGGCATATGGCAACGTTTCCAACTGCAACAACACTAAACTAAATTGCCATAGCCTTCGCAACATTTATAGCTCTCGTTTGCAAATACCTCTGCGATAGTACGATTCGCGAGCTTTTCACGAGATATTTATAGAACCAAAAAATTCCAAGAATTTATACGATATGTAAAGAGTATTACAAGAAACTTATGCATAACTTCCGCGAGTGTTTTTGCAGGTGTTCTCGAATATTAATTCACAACCATCAAAGTATTATTAACATAGGTATTGTTTAACGATTATTCACAATCTTTAAATAAGTTTAATACAATATGCACTAGAATTTTTTAGAAGAGATTTACCTAATGGTAAATGCATACCACCGTCTATGAACTTCTTCAGCACCAGAGGAATTGCAGGTGCGTTGAATAAAGGAGTGATTGCAGGTACAGATGAGCTTTGTGGAAGAATAGACTCTTTTCCTTTTTTCCAGAGTTCTGCGTTTATCATAATATGTTACCGATTCTCTCATGGCATTTTCTACATGCTGCTCTATTCCTAACGCTGACTGATTTGAAAAGAACGTGAGTGTTGTAGCAACTAAATCAGAGCTTTGTCTATTGCTAGGTGCCTCAATCGGCAACACGACCGATTCTGCTCTTATGACGTGAGATCGAATCGAAAATTAGTTTCTGAAACGTACTTGTATGTTTGCCAAATTGTAGTAGGAGTATTCGAATATATCATTTTCGTTATTTAAATAATCGATCACATAGTTTCGTACTAATTTTACCGTCGTTTATTAAAGGTACTGTCAATTGCGGTCAGGGCTTATAAAACCGGTTCAAATTCTAAATCGGTTTCGGTCATTGACCCCAAACCGAAATCGATTTCACTTAAATGTTTTACTTTACCGGCATTTATCGGTTTGTGCGGAATACCGGTTTTACACGAATTTAGGTTTCATCATTCATCATTACAGCCCTTCACAAGTCCACTGCTGAACATAGGCCTCCCCCACGGAATGCCACAAAGCACGGTCCCGAGCCACCTGCATCCATTGACTTCCTGCATGTCTTACCAGGTCGTCACTCCATCTAGTGGGGGGACGCCCTACACTTCGCCTGCCGGTACGAGGCTGCCACTCGAGAACCTTTCTTCCCCATCGGTTGTCAGTTCTTCGAGCTATATGGCCGGCCCATTGCCACTTCAGCTTACTAATCCTTTGGGCTATGTCGGTTACTCTGGTTCTACTGCGGATATCCTCATTTCTAAGTTTATCACGCAGAGAAATAGCCCTCTCCATAGCTCGCTGAGCGACCTTGAGCTTCCTCATACGGCCAGCAGTGAAGGACCACGTCTCAGTTCCGTATGTCATCACTGGCAACACGCACTGGTTGTACAATTTAGTTTTGAGGTTTTGAGGTATGCCTGACGAGAAGATGGGTCGTAATCTCCCGAACGCTGCCCAGCCGAGTTGAATCCGTCGATTGACCTGTCGGTCCAAGTTGGACTTACCTAGTCGGACTATTTGTCCCAGGTAAACATATTCGCCAACAACTTCGAGCTTAGTGCTCTCAACAACTATATTTAATTTAGGTTTACTTAGTAACAATTAACCGGTTAAAACCAAGTTTTGTAATGTCCCCGCCCTCTCCCTTACCCGGCTTCAACCCAACTTTGTACGACTGCGCTCTGTTTAATTCACGAAGTTTTTAGACGCACATACGACATATTCATTGCATCAACGCGACTTTCTTGCAACGTCATCCCTCATTTTATTTAATCTTTCAGCAACGACGTATTGTGAATAACAGAGGTAAGTTTTGTTTGAATTAATTATTCGTTACCTCCACTTTAAAATTAAGTTTCGTGACATTATATGTATTTCGTGAAATTATATGTTATAGTATTTGTTCTTTTTAGGACTAAAGCGAGGCAGATCTCCAGATTTTTTAGATTCTAGAAGTTCGTGATTAGGACTAACCTCTATCTCCGTGTTTACTAAAAAACCAATAACGAGTAACACTTCTGAGGGAAATAAAGTTTATCTAGAAGTCGTATCTAAACACGATAAAAAAATTGTTTATCATGTTCAGTGCATTTTAAAGTTGAACCGGACAAAAGAAATTATCATTTTTCACATCTCATTAATGAGCAATTGAAGCTTATCTTTCCATGTATTCGTACAAGATGCTACGGAAAAAATATATATTTTTTTAAATAGAGTGGAAGGTAACCACACTGACGAAATTGACTTTACTGATACTTTACTTTACTTTATTTGAAAAAGAATTTATTGAAAAAGATAATTTGAATCTAACAAATCATTATGATTAAATTCGGCTATGAAATTTCATGAGACATTTAAGAAATTATGATTATGTTTTGTTTACATGTTTATTTAAATAAAATAAATAATTGATAATTACCAAATGCTTTATTTCGATTCTTCTACATAAACAAGTATACCTAATAACTCTGAAACTTTTTTATATTGTATTGTTAACTTAATTATGAGGTATTAAAATATTAGGTATTTAACTACTTAAAAGTATAGAAGACACTACTCATGTATATAACAATATAATTAACACGGTAACTTTGGTTTTATTCACATGGTCATGTTCTAATAATTAACACTAATTATTAATAACTCCTGATTAACTAGGTACTCAACAGTAAGTATAAATCACACTGATATTTACGATATTGTATTGAATTATAAAAAAGAATGATCATAAGTGCTACCAAGTTTTCTCACGCCTCAATATCAAAATAATGCAGTAATTACTTTCGTATTTTTACACCCTTTCATACTTTACGAATAGGGAATTAAATCTATACAAATAAATAAATGGTTGATGACTTATGGATCTGAGACGTGATCCTCACTGCTGGCCGTATGAGGACGCTCAAGGTCGCTCAGCGATCTATGGAGAGGGCTATGCTCGGGGTTTCTCTGCATGATAAACTTAGAAATGAGGATATCCGCAGTAGAACCAGAGTGACCGACAGCCCAACGGATAGTAAGCTGAAGTGGCAATAGGCCGGCCATATAGCTCGAAGAACCGACAACCTATGGGGAAAAACGGTTCTCTAATGGCAGCCTGGGTACCGGTAGGCGAAGTGTAAGCCGACCCCCCACTACATGGAGTGACGACCTGGTAAGACATGCAGGAAGTCAATGGGTGCAGGTGGCTCAGGACCGTGTTCAGTGGCATTCCTTGTGAGAGGCCTATGTTCAGCAGTGGACTTGTGAAGGGCTATAATGATGCTGATGATGATGATATAAATAAAATTGAAGTGTCTATTTGTAATGTCAAAATAACAGATTTTTACTAAATGGATATGAAAGTATAATGTACGGTACTTATAACAAAAAAACAATTTTTTAAATTTTTGTCTGGATGTCTCTCTGTTTGTCCCGTCTAATCTCCGAAATGGCTGGACCGATTTTGACGGGACTTTCTACTTTTATTTTAGAAAAGAGCCTACTCCTTCTTAAAAGGCCGGCAACGCATCTGCAATTCCCCTGGTATTGCAGTTGTTCATAGGCGGCGGTAATTACTTACCATCAGGTGAGCCGCATGCTCGTTTGCCCCCTCTCCTATAAAAAAAAAAATCTTATATAGGCCCTACTTATCATCATCACATGAACTGTGAACACGTTTGTCACCCTGATTTTCAAATAAAAAATATTTCCGCTGAACTCGGTGTGAAAAACAATCCCCACACAATGAAACTTTTACTGGAGATTCAAAAAAAATAGGCAATAAAACATAGGATTAAATTGGTGAACGTTCTTATCTTTCGTTTATATCCATTCAAATATATTATTATATACTCACACTATTAACTTACACTATTACATGGCATGCATTACTGATAACTGCGCCAGTGGAATGCTAATGGATTCGTTCAGATTTCATTCGGAACCGTATAACAACAAATTGTGTTTTAATGATATTTAGTCAAACAAAAGAACAAAGATGTTGATATGTAAACACTATGTAGAATGCCTTAAAACAAAAACTCATTTTGTCGTCATAACAGTTAATATTATACAAAACAATAATAACAAATTTATTTTATATTTTAAAGGTAAAAATATAAATTTGTTGAAGGATTTGAATTTTTGAAACGGATTTCAAAGCATTAATTATGTTTAAAAATATAAATTTATTTTGTGAGACTTCCCGGAGCGTCATATCGGAGCGGACATAGTATATGTATCTGACGTGAAACACCGGCACTCCGTGAAGTCTGCGGTCTGTAAACATGTTTAAGATTGTCCCTGCTATTACATCAAATTTAATATAAATACTTCTAAAACTAAATTTAATATCTTCGTAAAAATACACCGATTGCTACAAGGATGATTCGCGAATCGCGAGGCTATTAAAATTAAAGAACATCCAAATTTTAATAGAGAAGACGGCTAGGTGCTACCATCTGCTAATGGATCCTATAATTAATAAAGTTTAATACAAATCCAAGCATACTACTGCAAGATTTCAAGATACTGTAAGGTCATTCTGCGTAGTTTTTTTATAGAAGAGGGGCAAAGGAGCATGCGGCTTACCTGATTGTAAGTGAACCGCCACCCATGAACAAACCTCAAAACCAAGGAATTACAAGTGCGTTGCCGGACTTTTAGAAAAGTAAGTTCTTTTCGTGAAAGTTCAGAAAATCGCCGGTGGTAAACGATTCAAAGAGGTCGTACGAGGAAGAAAACTCCTAGTAAAACGAACGATGGTGGACCGCCAAGCACCCGATGGTGTGGATGTATCGTGAGTTTTGTCACGATGAGCATTGGTAAATTTGGTGGCTGGAATTGATCCGAACAATTCCTCAGAGCACTCTCCGTGGTAAATGTGATAGAAAATGCAAAGGGATTCAACATCTTTTCGCAGCGCCAGTGAATCAAGCCGATCACAAAGAACTCGGTCGTCGACGCAGTCAAGTGGAAGGAGCTGTCACTGGGTCTCTAGCCCAGAGATGAGAACAGTATTCCTTGTGAAGCCGAACCTGCGCCTTGTAAAGTTGCAAGCAGTGTGCTGGCTTGAAATACTGCTAAGCACACCAAGCTTATTAGAAGCCAATTTAGCCTTCCCTTCCAAGTGATCACGAAACTGCACGTCATTTGATATGTCGACGCCGAGGGTGCCGATGCTGGCTGAGACAGCAAGGGTACTCCCTGAAATTGAAGAGATACGACAAAGGGATATTTTTTAACGGTAAACGCACAAACCTGTGTCTTCTGAGTGTTAAACTGGACTAGATTTAGTCGTCCTCAATCCGAGACTTTGCTTAACAACAAATCGACTTCAGACATAAGTTTATTCCAGTACCTGAACACTTGATCCCGAGAAATATTGGTACGGCCGGTAGAAAAAGCATAAGCATAGCTTCGAAAGAAGCGCTTTGTGCCAAACCCGATCGAAGGCCTTCGCTATATCCAAACTAACCACCAAGGCCTCCTTGGTTTTACCCTCCGTCAATCTTGAACGACGTAGACCAGAAGATCACCAGCTTATCGACCCCGACGAAAATCGTATTGGAGGTCACTAATCAGCTGGTGGTCCTCAAGATACCTCATAAGCTGGCACTTTATAATGAATTCCATTATTTTAGAGAACAAGGGGGTAATGGCGATAGTCCTGTAGTTGGACGAATCAGAGCGGTTACCTTTTTAGGGATTGGGTGCACAAAAGCTGTCTTTCATGAATTTGGAACTACTCCTAGGGAATAGGAGTACCGGAAAAGAAGCGTTAGAACCGGTGCCAACTCGGTAGCACAAATCTTCAGCACAATGGGAGGGAGTTCATCAAGCCCACTCAACTTGTTGACATCCAGGGTGAGGAGTGCTTTGCGCACTGAGCGCTGTGTTAACAGCACATCCGGCATGTACACACATCGTGGGATGGTCGGCAGCGAATTACCCTCGTCATCGAAGATTCGAGTTGGACGCAAAAAGAGAGATCGAATCAAAAATTAATATTCAAGAGCTGACGGTAGCCCGGGCTAATAATGACATAGGGACGTCAAACACCTCAGCCCCCTATGACCATTATTTTGGAGCTGTACAGCACCCAAACGGCGGGTACTAAAAATAAGCAAAATAAGTTAAATAAAATGCGATAAGATCCGTAAAATTATTTTTATTCAATCACTCTAACATTATAAAAAATATCAAAATAGGCCTTAACTTGACTAGCGTTATTAGGTAATTGGCGAATGAGGAACATAATTAAATATAGACCAGTGTCTAAACATACGGTTTATAGGCATTTCAAAAATGTAGATTGAGCTGAATTAAACGCATCGATTCGGTAGTTTGCAAACAAGCATCCTGTTTCAGAAACCAATTGCTTTGCAATAACATTTCGTGATGGCTAGCCAAACAAATTCAAAATCTATTTAAACATGATTTGCTGACACGTGAGCACCACCGAATTAATTTATCACATGCACCCGTTGCTACAAGTTTGCGTCGAATATTTGTGAAAGGTCATGAAGAAATCAGTTGGAAAATAAATTATTTACGAGGACTGTCAACCAAACTCACTTTAAATTTTGACGTAATTTCACCGTCACATTGACCGAGTGACCGCAAGAACGCAAAATAGGCGAGTTAAATTACGTAGTGCTTCCAGTGTTGCATTTCAATCACTGACCTCTATATATACATAGAGGTCAGTGATTTCAATACATTGCTGCAGTCCAGAGGTTTAATAAAATGCTTATAAACGATAAACTTGTAAACAAATACTTTCACTTGTTTATTGCTGATATTTTTAACAAAGTAGTGCATAGCTAAACTTATAGAATTAATTTAAATTTAGGTTTTATTCTCGTATATCGTGTTAAATTTTTCAAATATAGGTATTTTTATAACTTTAAATCATTTTATCTTATACTCCAGGTGGCAGATTTTTTCTAGCTATGATCTATCTAGGTAAGTCGCTATTTATTATTTCTGCCGCCAAGCTGAAGAGCTGGAAGCTCTGAGGATATCCATTATTCTTGTAGGTCGAAATAGTTTCCTCGTATTTTATATACAAATTCAAGAGATTTTTAAAAGTTTAATTACATTTAATTATAATATATACGCCATTTTGTTCGATAACTTGTTGCCATCTAGTAGGTAGTGACATAATCCCGTTGCTCTAGAAATCTTGGAATTTTTGAAAAAAAAAAACTGCGACAAGTAGTTTTGTCATGCCTCTCTTGATGTTAACCTAACGCTACCAAAAGAATAATTCTGAAGAGACCGAAATAGGTGAAAATCTGAGGGTGCAAGATCAGTACTATATGGTCGATGCATTACCATATAGTACTGATCTTGCACCCTAAGCTCTCTCAATTTTACTACACTTCCCACTAAGCTCTCTCAATTTTTGCTGAGTGGCCAAAGATGTGTGTGGTCTGGCGTTATCATGATGAAATACCACCTTTTCTGTTGATCGATTCCGGCCGTTTTTTCTCAATTTCTTACTTTAGTGTCATTAGTTATTGGCAGTAGAGATCCGAATCGATGGTTTTGCCCGGCGGTAAAAGTTCATAATAAACGATGCCTTTCCAATCCCAACATACACACATCATCACCTTCTTGCGTGTTAATCCGGGTTTCGCTACAATCTGTGGAGCTTGACTACCCTTTAACCATGATCTTTTTCGCACGTTCTTGTCGTATGTAATCCACTTTTTATCACCAGTGATCAATCTTTTCAAAAATGGTTCGGTTTCATTACGTTTCAATAGAGAATCGCAAATGAGTAAACGATTCATTAGGTTTTTTTGAGTGAGCTCGTGTGGTACCCAAATATCGAGCGTTTTTGTATAGCCAGACTTTTTCAAATGGGTCAAAACTATTTTGTGGTCCATCCTCTATTCCTCGGCTATATTTTAAATAGAAATATGCTGATGTTGCTCCACTTTTTCAAAATGGCATCGAAAATGAGGGCAACTAGAACAAGCTGCATCTTTGATATCAAAATTCCCGGACTGAAAATTCTTGAACCAACTTTGTACTACTCTTACTGACACTGCATTAGGTCCATAGACGTCACAATGTTTATTTCGCGGCTCGGAAAAATGCGACTCAGCATATTTCCCTTTTTTGTAATAAAACTTCAGAATGTATCGAATTTCTTCGTTAGATTCACTCTTTGGCGGACAGAAAAACAATAGAAAAATGGCGGGAAAATGTTTTTTTTACTTTTTATTTTTATTTTTCTTAATGTCTTATATGTATTGATATTAAAACCAGCCAGATACAAACAGTATAACCAATGAGATTTTTCTTCAAATTTATACAAACAAAATACGAAGAAACTTTTTTCCCGACCTATTATTAAGTATAATGTTTTTTTTATTTTATTTTAAAACCTCCTTCGTTTGAAATTATTTCAAGTTAACTGTCATAAAAACGCAAAAGTGAAAGTGCACCTTAACTTTTTTTATACACCTTAACTTATTAAAAAAATAACAAGTAAAAGTGAACTTACGTTAGAAGTAAGAGCACGTGGTAAATCGCCGCTTTAAATTTCAACCAAAAAATTCAGTGATGCCGATGGGAAACAAACTCCGAGTTGCTCGCTTAGTGTAAAATTTACGGTAACCTGAGCTAGCACGCCACTCTTCGACAGATAATTTCTATTACAGATACGCCGTTTTATCTCTGCTTCATATCAAATAGTATGGATGATAGACTTACACGCCCAAATACTCAAACGTTACTCAATTTTAAGACGCGTTAAATCTCCTGCTGTCTCTATAACTTTTAGTCAAAGTGACGTTTGAGTATTTGGGCAACAGAATTTTACTTAGATTACACTCTGTTGTTAATTTTCATATAGTCACGTTGGCCAATCGTTTTGCGGAAAAGTATTTTTTGTATGAGACACTGGTGGTTATAATTTATTTTGAAAATACAATTATTTCCAAGTAAAGATACAAATGTTCCGATTTCAAATAGCCCTTCACATTTTTTAGGAGTTAAAATGAAATATCGTGTTTTATTGAAAAATTGATCTGCGTCAAGAACATTTTAGCGCGATGATTAAGAGCATTTTAATCATTATTGTGTCGTCAGCTTTTAAGTCTACTGCTCAATTCAGGTCATTATGATAGTTAACCAATTTGGCACAATATAGTAGTTATCACTCAAGACAATTGAAATTTTAAGTATTTAGCTATAAAAATGATGTTTATAGTTGAACTGGCCACTTTAAACTGTAATAGCAGTAGTTGGATTCTAAATTCAAATAAATGCTTTATATAAGGCATATTATTCCTTTTTCATAATCCGTTAATAATTTCTTTTTTTTTTTTGCAATAAGTACTGCTATGTTCATAACCAAGGACCCCAAGAAAGTTAGCTAAAGAGAATTAGAAAGAAAATTAGAAATAAGCAAAAAGCTACGTTATTGATTTAATCGTTTTCGTTCGGGAAATTTTGACCTTACATATGAACCTCGTGGCCACCCGGAGAAGATTAATGAGGAAGGTTAATGACGAACTGAAGGTGACAGTGAAAGGATCCGTCTCAAACTACGGCTTAGATAGCGTAGGCTTTTGATGTAAGTCTTAAACAATATTACTCGTAGATCATTTGCGACATGTAAGTCTTATAAGCAATATAAGATCATTTGCGAAAAATCGGTAAAATAAAAAGGGGTTCTTGTGGGTGACTCAGGAACTCAGTAAAGCACAGTGGACGGCATACTTTTTTTTTAAAATTAGTAGAGCTAAAGCTAGAGTCCCTTCTTCTTCCACCATATTCTCTACACCTTGCCCGAACAGATTCACTTATTTCGAAGTTTAGATTATTTTTAGATAGGCAAAAATTTCAATTCCGTAGAAGCATATTATATTACCAAATCATCTCGCTGAACTGCAATCAGTTTGTCGACAAGTAACGATCTTAAAAACTATACACCATTGCAATATAAATACAATTAATTACAAAATATAAAAAACAAAAGCAATCAAACTTTTACCTATAACAATTAATAATGAGTTTCTTACGTGGTAGAGCCATGGTGCAGATATATTAGTGGTATAGTTGTAGCACGAATGGGTCGGCTCGACCGGGAAAAGACCACGCCTTCACAGAATACCGGCGTAAAATTGCAGCTTAAAGCTGCTGTGTTTCGTATGGTGAGTGTGGAGAACCGGAGACCCTTTTCACTGGAAACGAGGCATTCCATCTTAGTCCTCACGGGTGACAATGCATCTGCATTTTGATTCGTAATCGAGGATAGATTTAGATGTCTATGGGCCACAGTAACCACATACCATCAGGTGGACTGTGTGCTCGTTTGTCACCCTTATACTATAGAAAAAAGAAGATTTTAAAATTACTTTATTTTATTTATTTTATTTAGAGGTATTTCTTAAAAATTGTTTTCCTTATAAATTTTAAATACAATTGATTTTTTTCAAACGCTGTCCATAGTGATTAGTCTAGGTACTTTATGCCCCATATAAAATTATGTTCTAATGACTATTAACTAATTAACTCGTATCTTAAACTCGCAGTGCTACATGAGGGAAATAATCATTCATATTATTTTTTATAATTTTCTTATCTTTTGAATTTACAAAAAAATTTACAATTCGAATTTGAATACATTTCACCTGTTTTAAATAAGTAATAATGACCGACATTCAGACCGAAATTCGGGTATTAACAAACTGCTCGTAAAATTGAAAATAATTGAAAATAGAATTTCTCCTGAGCATGATCCTGAATCCTGACACACCTCTCTCACATCAAACACATCTTTCACATGCAAACATGTCGGTTATGGGTTTGGCCCATCTTCGACAAATCGCCAATTTGGTCCATAAGCTACCGGTAGGGTGTTCATTGCTGCGTCCTGTCTGCCACTCGCTTCTGCAACTTTACTTTTGCTTTGTCACTCTTTCCTCATTCATAGTTTCTAGTAGTCATAAACATATTAATCTTACAATTTTAATCAAATATGGTAACCGACCAAGTTTCGAGACTTGACGATCGTCTTTTTGATGATTTTTATACGTGGTAGATACCATGCTGCAGCTATATTATGATTGTAACACGAATGGGTCGGCTCGATCGAGGATGGACCACACCCCTACAAATACCAGCGTATAATAGGAGGTTAATGCTGGTGTGTTTCGTATAGTGAGTGAGAACCGCAGAACCTTTTTACTGAAAACGAGGCATTCTATCTTAGACGTCAGGGTTGACAACGCATTTGCATTTTGATTCTTAATCAAAGATAGATGTAGATGTCTATGAGACACAGCATCCACTTACCATCAGGTGGACTTTTTTACATAATATGTTTGACGAACGATTACACTCGTTTTTTCACACCTATTCTATAAAAAATTCAAATAGAATCTGATTGAGTGGTCCAGTTTGTACTGCCACTGCCAGATGTGCAGCTTGTCTTTAATTTTTTTCTCGAGGAAAATAGGACTAAGGAGCTAAATGAGTGCCTACTTTTTCATAGCCGCTATCATAAACCCCACAATAATAAAACTGAACAAAAATATGTGTCTTTTCACATTTCTTTACAAATAAAACTCACCAACTAGCTAGCAACTTTTTCAACCTTATGCAACTACTAAAACCGGACAGAAACTTTAAGGATAAACTAGATTCCCTTTAAAAAACTAGTTTGTCTGAAACCCGATAGGATCAACCAACAAATAAAAATCGAACTGCGGACCAAGCTCTGTAATAAATTAGGTAATAAACAAACGTATGTAAAATATAATTATACCTAAACGTGAGGAATGCCAGGCTAATATCTAAATACGTCCAGGTGCATGATTTGTTATCGTTATTGTATAATAATATATATTACGTGTCCCACGTTGTCGTTTGTACCAGTTGCTACTCTTCTAGTTGAGCAAGGTCATTCTCAGTCTGGTTTTGCTAAGAGCTGCCTTCCTAGGTAACTTCTAAAACTTTTTATATATTTTATTTTAATGTTAAGTAACTATAAATGAAGGATTTGCCGTGTAGTGGCGGTGTAAAAAACTACCCCATATAATCCCGTGGGTGTCGTAATAGGCGACAGAGGGAAACAAATCAGGAGATAGGCAGCAGCGCCTTCCTAATAACAACTAATAATAAAAAATTGCGGTTGCCAAGCGTGGCAACCATGGCAAATATCACCTATGATGCAATCTAAGGAGGCCTATGTTCAGTAATGAATTTTATTAGACTGTAACGGTAACCTTAAGATGGTTTTGGCAGAGAAAAGAGAGTTGCGCTGACCCAAAGGTATAATCGACTTCAAATATAAAAATATTTTCCGATATATTTTTTTAACTTCTAAAAAGTAGTAAATTGAAAATTCGAATAGCAATTAATATATGTAGTGTCGTCGAGGATCAAATTTAGGTTTCTCACGCACTGTGAAAACCTTTGGATCGGTTCGATTGCTGGCTTTGACAAGTGACTTGCAAAATTATATCAGTGCAGTTCTACTTATAACCAAAATAAAAATAAGCTTGTGTTAGAGTAAAATTTGCTCACGTTAATATTTATCGTACTTTTTCCCAAATGCTCATTCATTTATGCTGCTCATGTGAGCTCTGAAATCGGGTCCGTCACAAAAATCAATCTTAATATGTCTGAAAATATAAAGCTATCTTATTGCCGTACGTATGTACGTCTCACAACTGTATTCTCATTACCTTCATTCAGCAATGGACTTTAATAGGCTGTAACGGTAACTCCTTACCGTTACCGAAGGATAACATCTTGAGGTACTTAACCTGCACGTTTGATAAATTAAAAAATATTTCGAAGGCATGTCATCATCATCATCATCATTACAGCCCAAGGAATGCCACAAAGCACGGCTCTGAGCCACCTGCATCCATCGACTTCCTGCATGTCTTACCAGGTCGTCACTCCATCTAGTGGGGGGTCGCCCTACACTTCACCTACCAGTACGAGGCTGCCACTCGAGAACTTTTTTCCCCATCGGTTGTCAGTTCTTCAAGCTATATGGCCGGCCCACTTCAGTCACTTTAGCTTACTAATCCGTTGGTCTATATCGGTCACTTTGGTGCTACTGCGGTATCTTCATTTCTAAGTTTATCACGCAGAGAAACCCCGAGCATTACCCTTTCCATAGCGCGACCTTGAGCGTCTTCATACTGCCTGCAGTGAAGGACCACGTCTCGGATCCATAAATCATCACTGGCAACACGCGCTGGTTGTACAGTCTCGTTTTCAAGTTTTGAAGTATACCTGACGAGAAGATGTGTCGTAATTTCCCGAACGCTGCCCAGCCGAGTTGAATTCGTCGATTGACCTCTCGGTCGAAGTTGGACTTACCTAGTTGGACTATTTGTCCTTATGAGTGACAAGCATGTGCGTGGATGTAAGTGTTTATGGACCATATAATCCATTTACCATCAGGAGAACAGACCGCTCGTTAATCATCAATACTTTTTTAAAAGTGTTATATTTACAATTTACAAACAAAATGCCAAATGGGACGTCCAAACCAGCAGCTAAAAGTGTGAGCATTCTATTTCCCGTGTATTAGACAGCTTGTTTTAGTTAGTATTCTCAAGTTAACCACGTGATCGGGTTAGACCAGCAGAGATCTTAATTCTTAGGCCGCGTTTCCACCTCCAAGAAAACTGACGGAAGTCTTGCATAAGTCTCTTGCAATACTGTTTACATATCGCATAAATATTTGCAATTTTTTTCTGCAATAAATATATCGTGAGAAGCTCGCGAGTCATACTATCGCAACTTATTGCAGAGGTATTTACACACTAGCACACGTATTTGCACACTGGTATTTACACAATTGCCACAGCCTTTGGCCCAGCCAAAGCTATAACATAGTTAATCTGTTGCAGGTGGAAACGCGGCCTTATTATTTATGTGTCATATTCCATGTTAGGTATATATATTATTATCCCTTAATTAAATGATTGAAGAGAGTTGTAAGTAATATTAAATAAAACCGAATTCCGAGTAATTAATTCTTGATGAGCATCTCTGTTTTTATATAATGCATTAGCGACACCCATATTACGGGCCGATTATTTCGCGTCCCATTTCGATGATCATGTTCGCAATGAAAGGAAAGTAGGTGTTGGCATTATTAATACTATGTTTTTATGTCGATCAAAAATTAAAAGTTTTATTTATTATTTTTAGTTAGTACAACTCTCTTCAATCCTTTAATTAAGGGATAATATTATATATATACCTAACATGGCATATGGCAACGTTTCCAACTGCAACAACACTAAACTAAATTGCCATAGCCTTCGCAACATTTATAGCTCTCGTTTGCAAATACCTCTGCGATAGTACGATTCATGAGCTTTTCACGAGATATTTATAGAACCAAAAATTCCAAGAATTTTTACGATATGTAAAGAGTATTACAAGAAACTTATGCATAACTTCCGCGAGTGTTTTTGCAGGTGTTCTCGAATATTAATTCACAACCATCAAAGTATTATTAACATAGGTATTGTTTAACGATTATTCACAATCTTTAAATAAGTTTAATACAATATGCACTAGAATTTTTTAGAAGAGATTTACCTAATGGTAAATGCATACCACCGTCTATGAACTTCTTCAGCACCAGAGGAATTGCAGGTGCGTTGAATAAAGGAGTGATTGCAGGTACAGATGAGCTTTGTGGAAGAATAGACTCTTTTCCTTTTTTCCAGAGTTCTGCGTTTATCATAATATGTTACCGATTCTCTCATGGCATTTTCTACATGCTGCTCTATTCCTAACGCTGACTGATTTGAAAAGAACGTGAGTGTTGTAGCAACTAAATCAGAGCTTTGTCTATTGCTAGGTGCCTCTCAATCGGCAACACGACCGATTCTGCTCTTATGACGTGAGATCGAATCGAAAATTAGTTTCTGAAACGTACTTGTATGTTTGCCAAATTGTAGTAGGAGTATTCGAATATATCATTTTCGTTATTTAAATAATCGATCACATAGTTTCGTACTAATTTTACCGTCGTTTATTAAAGGTACTGTCAATTGCGGTCAGGGCTTATAAAACCGGTTCAAATTCTAAATCGGTTTCGGTCATTGACCCCAAACCGAAATCGATTTCACTTAAATGTTTTACTTTACCGGCATTTATCGGTTTGTGCGGAATACCGGTTTTACACGAATTTAGGTTTCATCATTCATCATTACAGCCCTTCACAAGTCCACTGCTGAACATAGGCCTCCCCCACGGAATGCCACAAAGCACGGTCCCGAGCCACCTGCATCCATTGACTTCCTGCATGTCTTACCAGGTCGTCACTCCATCTAGTGGGGACGCCTACACTTCGCCTGCCGGTACGAGGCTGCCACTCGAGAACCTTTCTTCCCCATCGGTTGTCAGTTCTTCGAGCTATATGGCCGGCCCATTGCCACTTCAGCTTACTAATCCTTTGGGCTATGTCGGTTACTCTGGTTCTACTGCGGATATCCTCATTTCTAAGTTTATCACGCAGAGAAATAGCCCTCTCCATAGCTCGCTGAGCGACCTTGAGCTTCCTCATACGGCCAGCAGTGAAGGACCACGTCTCAGTTCCGTATGTCATCACTGGCAACACGCACTGGTTGTACAATTTAGTTTTGAGGTTTTGAGGTATGCCTGACGAGAAGATGGGTCGTAATCTCCCGAACGCTGCCCAGCCGAGTTGAATCCGTCGATTGACCTGTCGGTCCAAGTTGGACTTACCTAGTCGGACTATTTGTCCCAGGTAAACATATTCGCCAACAACTTCGAGCTTAGTGCTCTCAACAACTATATTTAATTTAGGTTTACTTAGTAACAATTAACCGGTTAAAACCAAGTTTTGTAATGTCCCGCCCTCTCCTTACCCGGCTTCCACCCAACTTTGTACGACTGCTCTGTTTAATTCACGAAGTTTTAGACGCACATACGACATATTCATTGCATCAACGCGACTTTCTTGCAACGTCATCCCTCATTTTATTTAATCTTTCAGCAACGACGTATTGTGAATAACAGAGGTAAGTTTTGTTTGAATTAATTATTCGTTACCTCCACTTTAAAATTAAGTTTCGTGACATTATATGTATTTCGTGAAATCATATGTTATAGTATTTGTTCTTTTTAGGACTAAAGAGGCAGATCTCAGATTTTTAGATTCTAGAAGTTCGTGATTAGGACTAACCTCTATCTCCGTCTTTACTAAAAACCAATAACGAGTAACACTTGAGGAAATAAAGTTTATCTAGAAGTCGTATCTAAACACGATAAAAAATTGTTTATCATGTTCAGTGCATTTTAAAGTTGAACCGGACAAAAGAAATTATCATTTTTCACATCTCATTAATGAGCAATTGAAGCTTATCTTTCCATGTATTCGTACAAGATGCTACGGAAAAAATATATATTTTTTTAAATAGAGTGGAAGGTAACCACACTGACGAAATTGACTTTACTGATACTTTACTTTACTTTATTTGAAAAAATTTATTGAAAAAGATAATTTGAATCTAACAAATCATTATGATTAAATTCGGCTATGAAATTTCATGAGACATTTAAGAAATTATGATTATGTTTTGTTTACATGTTTATTTAAATAAAATAAATAATTGATAATTACCAAATGCTTTATTTCGATTCTTCTACATAAACAAGTATACCTAATAACTCTGAAACTTTTTTATATTGTATTGTTAACTTAATTATGAGGTATTAAAATATTAGGTATTTAACTACTTAAAAGTATAGAAGACACTACTCATGTATATAACAATATAATTAACACGGTAACTTTGGTTTTATTCACATGGTCATGTTCTAATAATTAACACTAATTATTAATAACTCCTGATTAACTAGGTACTCAACAGTAAGTATAAATCACACTGATATTTACGATATTGTATTGAATTATAAAAAAGAATGATCATAAGTGCTACCAAGTTTTCTCACGCCTCAATATCAAAATAATGCAGTAATTACTTTCGTATTTTTACACCCTTTCATACTTTACGAATAGGGAATTAAATCTATACAAATAAATAAATGGTTGATGACTTATGGATCTGAGACGTGATCCTCACTGCTGGCCGTATGAGGACGCTCAAGGTCGCTCAGCGATCTATGGAGAGGCTATGCTCGGGGTTCTCTGCATGATAAACTTAGAAATGAGGATATCCGCAGTAGAACCAGAGTGACCGACAGCCCAACGGATAGTAAGCTGAAGTGGCAATAGGCCGGCCATATAGCTCGAAGAACCGACAACCTATGGGGAAAAACGGTTCTCTAATGGCAGCCTGGGTACCGGTAGGCGAAGTGTAAGCCGACCCCCACCATGGAGTGACGACCTGGTAAGACATGCAGGAAGTCAATGGGTGCAGGTGGCTCAGGACCGTGTTCAGTGGCATTCCTTGTGAGAGGCCTATGTTCAGCAGTGGACTTGTGAAGGGCTATAATGATGCTGATGATGATGATATAAATAAAATTGAAGTGTCTATTTGTAATGTCAAAATAACAGATTTTTACTAAATGGATATGAAAGTATAATGTACGGTACTTATAACAAAAAAACAATTTTTTAAATTTTTGTCTGGATGTCTCTCTGTTTGTCCCGTCTAATCTCCGAAATGGCTGGACCGATTTTGACGGGACTTTCTACTTTTATTTTAGAAAAATATTTAGGATTCCGCGCAAAAAATTAAAAACCATGAAATCCAATCGTAATAAATTCCACTCGGACGAAGTCGCGTGGAACATCTAGTTTTGAATAAAAAAGGCAGGTCATAACTTGATTGATGAGGATAATGACTTATCTCCTCATCATAAACCTAAACTACTTGCAGGCGACTTAGCTTTTAGCATTAAGTCCGCCTTTTGTTGCTATATAATGAGTAAGGTTCATTAAAAAACAAATAAATAAACAAACCTTGAAAATTGGCTCCGAGAAAGATCATCACATACCACTGTCGTTATGCTTTTGCATAAATATAGTTAAGAACGTGTCTTTGACACTTCTACTATTGAGTTTTTCTGATACAAGGGCCTTAAAAGTAATATAATTATAATTAGTGCTGAATTTCAAAAATATTACTCCTCAGCAAATAAATGATTTCTTACCACTAAAACATCAATAACTGAGTCACTCAATGACATACGTAAATTGTTAAGTACAAACTTAAAAGACGAAAAAAGTCTCCGAACACTAACACTTGTATGCGGTGTGGCCAAAATTACTTTTGAAGGCTTATATAAATATTGATAGCCGTGCATAATAAACCAAAGCTACTATGTAGTATGTGTAACGCAGCAAATAATATTTAAACATACTTCCAAATCTATATATATATATATATATATATATATATATTAAAGAGATTAACGGAGAGTGTCTCTTTAATTGTAAGTAAAATATTTCGTTTCCATTTCTGAAATATTAATAATGATAAACAGATAAAATACATATAATTTATGTTGATCTCTTCTTTCATGTTTACGATAATTACGATAAAATAGCCTTTATAAGCTAACTGATAATTCAATAGGCGATTTTAGGCTACATTACAGAAAAAAAAATTAGGCGAATTTAGGCTACTTTTTTTAATTTTTGGCGACTCTGATCGGTCTAAACTTGGCAACACTGACTATGGTTTACACTACAGTATCCACTTATCGTCGAGTAGCTCGGGGGCACTTTTGTCACCCTTCCTTCTTAAAAATTAAAAATAACATACCACAGTAGATGCAAGTCGTATGAGTTCATAATGAAACGAACGTTATAATTCTATAACAAAATTATTTAGAATCCACATCAAATGTGGGATCAAAAATAAAGAATTTTTAACTTTTATTTCACTGTTTCTCACTGGCTTGACTGGTAGAGAACACCATAATGCACTAAGTGTGCCCATTGTTACCCTAAGTTAAAGGTATCTGACAATAAAGATATAATAAATAAATAAAAATCAAACAAATACGTACCTTCTATTAAACATCCATTTAATGTAATTGATTTACGCAAAGTAACGCCTGATTCTATTAAATACATAATATATCAAAACAGGGGCTAATATTAGGCTTCTAGCATGTATATTCACTTTTATAGTAGACTGGCGATTGGCCCCGTATGGTTTTGACGACTTGATCACAACACGTCATCAGTTATCTTAATATATTTGAGAACCTTCCCAAGAAATCCTTTTTTTATATTAAACTAAAATGACAAACGCACTTACAGTCCACTCTCATCCTGTAATTATACTGACTCTCTATACGCTTCAAACCGAAATACAGCAGTGCAAGCACTACTATTTGGCGGCGGAAATAAGTAGGATGGTGGCATCTACCCAGGTGAACTCCTAGGGAGAAAACGGGTCTTATCACCTAGATTAGAAAACATATCATAAAAAATACACTCATACCGGTCACCCAGAGAGGTAGGCAGAGAGGCAGACACTACGGACTTCCACTTGGCACGATCCTGACCCACATCTCTCGCCTCCTTTACATCCATACACCTACGCATATATGGTCGCCGGTTAAGGGTACTTTGTCACTCTTTTCTCGCTCATTCTTTCTACATGACCAAACCACCGAAGCATTCCTTTCTTAATCCTGGTCACATCATCATCTTGCAAACCACACTTGTCATTTAGATTCAGAAAGATAAAAAGACATTCTATCCTTATCTTAAATTACTATATAATACTGCTATTCATCAACAGAAATATTATATGCAAACGAGTGTTACTTACATAGACGGAATTATTTAAATGATATTGAAATTCTAATTTAAAGAGATGGAAGGAATACTTTGAAAGCGTGTTTATGAGTAGAGAGTCGTCTGAATTAAGTGAAATAGAAATTCCGAAAGAAGTGGAGAGAGGTAGGGAGATAAGTGTAGATGAAATAATGAAAGCAATGAAAAGCATGAAAGCAGGTAAGGCAGCCGGATATGATAGAGTATCACTCGAAATACTAAGAGCTAGAGAGGGAGTTGTGGCAGGCCTGCTGTACACCTTGTTTAATTTATGTTGGGAACTGAAGCGGGTACGGGAAGACTGGTGTAAAGCCGTTATAGTCCCAATATATAAGGGAAAAGGGTCACAGCAGGACTGTAAAAACTACCGTGGCATTAGCTTGCTTAGCATTGTGGGTAAACTGTATGCTAAGGTGTTAATTGAAAGAGTTATGGAAGAAACTGATGGAAAAATTTGGGATGTGCAAGCTGGATTTAGAAAGGGGATGGGGGTGTATGGATCAAGTCTTTTCCATGCGCATGATTGCGGAGAAGTTTTTGGCCAAAAACCAGAAAGTTTTTTGTGCGTTCATGGACTTGGAAAAGGCTTATGATAGAGTGGACAGGAATGTGTTATGGCAAACACTTAACTCATTTGGTTTGAGCGCTGGTTTGATACAGGCATTAAGGTCTCTTTATAGGGACTCTAGTGCTTGTATCAGGATCAATGGGGTCTACTCGGACTGTTTTGGCATTCAAAAAGGTGTCAGACAGGGCTGTGTAGCTTCCCCGTGGCTGTTTAACCTATTTATGGACAGTTGTTTGCAAACTTTGTGAACGCAAGTAAGACGAAAGTGATGGTTTTTGAAAGAGAAGTAAGTAAAACGTTATGTGAAATAAGAATGGATTAAGATAAGGATAGAATATGAAGGGGAGTTGATTGAGCAAGTGGATGAGTTTGTATATTTGGGATGTTTTCTGATGGTAAATATGATAAGGATATAGAACGACGAGTGAACGCATTAAATAGAGTGAATAGGGCTCTACATGCTATTATGAAAAGTCAGAATGTGTCAAAAAAGGCACGTATGGCAATTCGTAATGCTGTGTTAGTCCCTACTTTAATGTATGGTAGTGAAAGTTGGGTCTGGCAGAAGAAGCATGAGAGTAGAATAAATGCTGTAGAAATGCGGTCATTAAGGAGTATGCTAGGGCTGAATCTGAATGACAGGGTGAGAAATAGTGTGATAAGAGAAAAGTGTGGTTTGCAAGATGACGTGGTGACTAGGATTAAGAAAGGAATGCTTCCGTGGTTTGGTCATGTAGAAAGAGTGAACGAGGAAAGAGTGACAAAGCAAATTTATGTTGCAGAAGTGAACGGAAGAGTCGGGAAGGGACGCCCTAGACGAAGGTTTATCGACCAAATTGGCGATATATTGAAAATGGGCCAGATTAGGAGTACCCTTAACCGAAGAGCGTGTATGCGTAGATATATGGATGTAAAGGAGGCGAGAGTAGTGGGTCAGGATCGTGCCAAATGGAAGTCCGTAGTCTCTGCCTACCCCTCTGGGTGACAGGCGTGAGTGTTTATGTATTATGTATGTACTCGTATATTGAAAACCGTCTTAAATCTATTAAATTATTTTAAAGTCACAAACAGACGCAGATAACTTTTATAATATTTCATGATGACTATCAAATATTATAATAAATTATTTCATTCGTATATATATATATATATATATATATATATATATATATATATATATATATATATATATATATATATAAATATACTAGCTTCTTACCCGCGGCTTCGCTCGCGTGGGCTTCAATGTAGGAACATCATTAAATGCTGTTCCGTGCCAAATTTAGCAAAATTCGATCACTTTTAGTATCACCTCGGTATCTGAGTATCTATGTCTGTTTGTCAAAGATTTTTTTTTGAATTCTCAAAGACTATTGGACGTAGATGATTTATATTTGGCATAATATATATGATATGCTACAGGAACACGTGCCACACACAAGTCAATCAATTTATTTAAAGATTTTTAATATTGATATGTTCACTATAAGATGTTGTTAGGTTAGCTAATTACGTAATAACTTAAGCCAGAAGGACCCTTAAGTAGAGACTGAATAAATTAACCGACTTGGTTTTTTTACAAGTTATGTTTTTGATGGCATCTCATTTCTTTTTGTAGACAGTCCTACTTTTTTTGCTTTCCGGTACCTTCTACTTGTTGAATTCCACTAACGGATTTTCTTAAATCCCATTCTCTGTCTTATGAGCTTTTCTTATTTTTGTAGGTAGTCTCGCTCTTTTTCTTTTCCGGTACTACTTCTTGAGCTTCAGTTACAGTTTTTCTCAAAGCCCACTCCCTGTCTCTATGGGTTTTTCTCGGAGGCTTTGATGTTACAATTTTTGACAAGTCTGGACGGTAAATGCTTCTTAGTCTATTGTATTCACAATTTGAGAATTCCTGTTCTGTGACGGACGGGAATCGTGGAAGCCGCTGCGCGGGCAAGCCACCTCCGCCGGCCGAGGTTATGATTATTAGTGTTCTATCTTTCGGCAATGCAATGGCAATTTCGAGCAATTTAGTCTATTTAATACTTTGCGGGATTTTGGTACAACTTCATAAGACATGTCCCATTCTTGTTTTTTCATTCCGTTAACCATTTTACAAATTACCTTTGAACATAATTATATCTAGGTACCTATCTACACGTATTATTCCATTATATTAGTACATATACAGGTATACTGATTAATTCACTGCAAATGTAACTTTGTAATCCTCTATATTTATATGGGATTACCATGTTATTTATGCAGTTGGTGTATCTAGAAAACTGGACCGAAATTGCAAAACATTTTAGTTTTCCTTGAAGTTAGTTAAATACACTAAACACTAATTGTATTCTAAATTTGAAGCTTGTATGTCTGCTAAAATTGCCTTAGAGTTTTGATGATCAGTCAGTCAGTAGTGTGTGAGTGACAAAATTAAGAAATTTTGACTAGTTATAATTCTTAAACGACTGGTTCAAATTGAATGAAAATTTATATATTCTGTGTTGATACAATGCCTGCTTGGTTACTGAAAATTCAGGCTGCTAGTTTTATCCACAACGAAGTTAGGTCGAAAATGGCCTGAACTGTTTCGAGAAAAGGATGGTACGGCCGTGCCGTTTTTTTGCTCGACTTGGAGGGGGCACTGCCGTGCCCCCAGATTTCATGATATTTTATAAATTTACAGTATTATGTTTACTTGCGATATTTGATTCATATCATCGGTCCCATTTAATGTTGATTGGCACCATAAAGTGGATGCTGATATTTTTTTTTTACGTTCGAGTAGACTTCGAAATCTCATAAATGCAGTTCTGCAGTAATGATGAATACTACGAATGGAATAAAACTTATTTTACGAATTTTATCACGTTTACTTTGACGTTTTTTACGTGGGTTTTATTTACTCAATTTTGGATTTCCATAAAAACCCGCGTAAATGAAGATATCGCTGATGTGAAGCACCGACACTCCGGGAAGTCTGAAGAATGTCAACATGTTCAGTATCGTCCCAACCATTGTATCAGATCTGATAGACAACAAATCTTCGCAATAGAACACCGATTCCTACCAAGAATTATTCGCGAGGCTATTGAAATTAAAAACGTCATTATTTCAATAGAGAAGATGGCTGGGTGCTATCATCTGCTTGGGATCTCATAATTAATAAAATTAAATCCAAACCCAATCATACTACTGCAATACTTCAAGTACTGTAAGCTCGTTTTGCATAGATCAGACCAAACATTATATCGTACCCATATCGTCCCGTGTGTGTCGTAAGAGGCGACAGAGGAAAACAAACAGGTGATGGGCAACATCATCTTCCTGACAACAGTTCAAAATAATAATAGTTGCGGTTGCCAACCCGCCTGCCAAACGTGGCAAATATAGCAAATATCCAGCCTATTTGTCAATTTATGGGCAGGCCTATGTTCAGTTCAGTAGACTTTAGACAATAGAGTTCCACTCTTTCGAATCTTTGCTACCCTTAATATTTACGGTAGAGTGAAAACAAAAAGTAACATCTCCCAAAATATTAATGAAATAAAAACTGCATAATTGCCCCATCAAAACAAAAAAAGTAGCATCCTACATACATGTCACTACTGGGCATAGGCTACAGAGAGTTTTAGGCCTAAAAATTGTTCGCTGCGCTGATCCCAACGTGGGATCACCTCAACTGGGCAACTTTTCAGATATGCAGGTTTTCCTTCACCGCCGAGAACGTGGTAAATCGACACTATAAATGGCAATTTAAATATATGCTAAAATATATACTAATTCTTATGTTCTATAAAATTTACGTTTGGATCAGTTTGATTACCGCCTATGACAAGTAAAATTAAAAAAAAAAAACCTTTGTATAAGTAAAATCTGCTACCTTTGATAATTAAAGTATTTTTCCACAAGAGCCTCTTCATTTACATATTATACTCATGTGAGCTATGAAACCAGGACTGTCACAAAAATCTTAATTTGTCTGAAAATATGAAAGCTATCTTAAATGACAAATTGATTTATAAGTCTCATTAAAGGTAAAAAAAAAGTAAATTAGCAGCACAGGTAGCTTACATACGTTTCATTACTGTGCACAAGGCTCCTCATTACCTATAGTGTTTTGTAGGCCAAAAAGAGTAGGTATGCTGCAATGCTTCAATGCGTATTAACGGTTTTCCTATTTCCACGATTTTGGCATGCCGTAAGCGCTAAGCGCGCAGGTATGTTCTACTATGGCCTAAAAATTAAGATTCCAACGTTTTGTCGCATAGCATCGTATCTAGCAATCATATTGTACACATAAGTGATATAAAAAGCACATTGTCAGAAATATAAATTATTGTTGACTTTATTATTTTTTTTTTAAATCGATTAATTGCTATTTTTACATAAATAAAGGGGTTTTAGTGGTTTATGGTGTAGATTTATCAAGTCCGCATGGCTTCGTAAATACGATAATTTTTGAAAATATCAATTGTTCAACTCAATCTATTTTAAAACTCTTCATCTATCATGTGGGAAGCCATTGAATGTAAATGGCAGTTTAAGTTTGTTTTGTTTAATTTAATTAATTTTTTGCGGCTGAGAAATGTCGAAATATTCGGTGTTTTAGCAGCCTTGTATGAATTTATTTTTTATTAAATAGAGACTGCCTCACTCACTCAGTAGTTAGTTCGACGTCAATTGTTGTCGTGAGTGGACACTGTATCAGTTGTTTGCAGGGCACAAAAGATCGCTGCACAAATACACAATATTCCAAAACCAAATTTATATACTTGATTATAATAATAATCAGAGATTTTTTATACAATATTTTAAAGCACAGAATAAATAATAGTATTACGTACTAAAAGTAAGTAGGATGTAATATTTATACTTAAATATACTTAAATACGTCTTGGACTTTATGAGTGACCTGAATGATGATATGATGATCATATGAGCATTATGAGTCGTGCACTTTTGGATTTTCCAAACTTTTTAAAATTGAAGTTTGACATAAAATTATCGGAAAATTAAGTATATATTAGTGAACACTTGTGTCTATATATATTTAAACCACTTTTAAAAATTTCGTATAATCATGTTATACGTAATTATTTTAATGCGCTTAGGCGCCCAATTGGATTTACCAATAGTTTTTAACTACTCAGACATCTAGGTTTCTTCACGAAGTTATTCTGCACCATCACCTGACACGTGGTAAGTCAGCAAGTAAGAGGCCTATGACCAAAATCAGAATCGTTTTATCACGAATATAAAAACAACAGGCAACAAGGCGAAGGAGTGACAGTAGAGCGTAATTGACTGTCAGATCGCAGGCTCAAATTCTTGCGAGCTAACGGATCGCTGCTTAATGATATATGCGAAAATATGCCGTTTTGGGCAATATTGGAGTAAAACGAAAAGAAAAAAGAGTATTTTGAATAGAGGTGTTTCGTACCAAAGCACGTGTAATTTTTAGTTTTTGAATAGAAACTTGACTAAACATGGACAAAATATCAAATTGCCCTTTATTACAAGTAATTTTCAACCTTATTTCGTTATACTAAGGTTTATCTGTAAATACATTTTGAATAAAATAACTGCGATAGTGTTGTGACTATGCCGATATTAAAGTTTTCGATAAAATTTATCACAGTTTTGTTCATTCTACTAACATATTAATGAAAATTAGCAAATGCTGGATGTCTATGAAAATATACGAAATTATAGGATGATACCCTATTAATGAACTATTGTTAGGGTTGCTAAGCCAGAGAAGTAAGTAAGTAGTTTAGTAATACTCACGACTTTGGAAAGAAGCTGAAATAAAAGTGATCTTAATATCACGATCTACATTAGTATCTGAATTAATTATCGTCTAAACTTTAATATTAAAGTGTGAAAGCGATAATTTTAACAAATATGTGTTATTTCAATGACAAACAATTGCAAAATTATTGTTTTTTATTTTCCTTGTTTCCATTTCATAACTGATAATTTAGCTTACTATCAATAAATTTCACATATGCTATTTACAATTAATTATATGTCATTATATGAATTACGGAGACGCAATTTTACTCATTTTATCATATTTTATTTCAATTCTATTTCTTGAGTCATTACATTTCATATACATGATAATAATCATATACTGAATATCGATATAAGCCAGATCACTTTCAGGAGAGTAACTACATCAATAACATCATTCACGTAGCAGTATATGTTAGGTAGGGCAATCTCAACGTTTCTATTGCCATTGTGTCTATATAGCGTGAATTTATTATTGCGACATCAAACGTTAAGAAGCTAAATTTGCTCATTAATTCTAGAAACTTCGTTGGTGAAAAGTAATATGATCTCTATTATTAATAACATATGGTTCGTACTCAAGTGAATGGTGAGTAACATAATGCCTTTCTCTTTTATTTTTAATAGCCAATCACAAAAAATCATTGAAATTTTGCGTGATTGCGTATGTGTGAGTTGGTGACAGTGGTTCTACAAATTATGTTTTTTGCTACTTCCTCTTGTTTATATTCCTGCGTTTTATAATAAAACAGTATAGCTACAAAATATACTCATTAATTATAAAATATTTTTATTTTTATTTTTAGTTAACTTGATCGAAATCGTATATAGGGGTTAATATTTTGTGTCTAATTAGTTATTTATTCGATTTTATTGCATCATTTTTAATGGCGTACTTTAGTGAAAAGCAGTGCTAATTTTAAGAACCTCCCAAAATCGGACTTAACTGATTGTGTAAGCAGACGCTGAGTTTAAAAACAATTTCAACTATGACATTTTCCGCGTTATTAATATTTTTATTTTTAATTAACATAATTAATAATATTACTTAACTAATTAAAATATTTCTTTAGTTGACAAACACTTATCGTCAGGGTGATTTAGATTAACTGTTGGTAACTACCACGGGCAAATTGAAGGTAAACTGTCAAAAGTGTCACTGTCAAGTCAATCAAAGCATCGCGTCGGCGGGGCTGCTAGCGAACTTTGTTTTTACTTATGCATTGATAGTTGTTGAGTTAGTGTAATAAATAACTTGTTGACGCTGAGTTTTAAAAAATAATTTCGACTATGATATTTTTCCGTGTTATTAATATTTTATTTAATTAATGTACAGGGCACAATGTGTGTGTTGGTGGGGAATAAAACCACTGAGATCTTCTTCCTTGTAAATATATTTGAAGTTTCTTCCAAGGTAGCTAGCCGCCGACTGTGTCGAACGACGAAATGGCCCCTTTTATACGACCTCGGCTAGGTCGACAATACAGTACAAGCGACGGGGAATGGTAACGACCAATCAGAGCGAAGAGAGCAAGGCACGATGCTATGTAATACCTTGCTGTCGTCGTAACAATTGTGTTGTTTTCTATGTAGTAAATTTATACATTTCTATGTAACTATTATAAATTCAATACATAATTTCTACTATAAAATTATGAGATAAAACTCTAAGCTATAATGATTATTCACTAAACTATAATATCAAACGCTTATGTCCTATAAGTGTCTATATATCAATTTTTTTCACTTGTCCCACACAATTAACGTAATTAAAATAATATTACTTTACTAATTAAAAATCTTTCTTTAGTTGACAAACCACTTATGGTGGGTGATTTAGATTGACTGATCATAACGGTAACACCACGGGCAAATGAAAGGTGAACTGTCAAGTGTCAAGTCAAACAAAGCATCGTGTCAGCGCTATTTCATTCCTAATCAAGCATTATTATTTTCTACTCCTAAACCTACAAACCACCTACATTTAGTATGACCTGCCTACCATTGTAATATTATTTACTTGGGATCATTCATTGGTTTGTTGAAACTATTTTCTGTCTTATGAGAATTCAAATCATGTTGTTGTGAAGAGTGTTTTGGTAGAAAATTTGTTACATAACTAACCTCAAAACTGAACAGAAAATCAAAGGCCAACAAAAACCCCACAATATAAATAGATCATTTTTATTTCCTTGGAAAGTACGACATCTTCCCTCTTTTATATCGAATTTATGCTATCATACAAAAATATTTTATGCACAACGGCGGTCCATAGAAGGATGGGCAATTTCCTTTCCCATTACAGATTTATTTTCTCAAAGGGATCGCACGTATTGCTGCCGGTGCCATGATGAAATCTCACGAGCCACACGGCTCTCGTATTTGTTTAAATAAAATTCATAAAACTGAAACAAAGCTTTTGCAGATTGTTGACCACATCTACCTCTATAGTGTATCTACCTAGTATACCAAAAGAGTTAAAAATCGCGTACCGGAAATATGATGCAGTGTTTTCGATCCACTAGATAGAACAGATTCAAGCTAATTGGCACAAAACCATACGTAACGAAACTATTGCGATTTTAATGCATTTTATTATAAAGTTGTCGGTGCTTGCAACGTCAGATCATGTGGGTGCATCATTGCACCAATGCCAAGATTAAAATAGGCCTGTGTATTAAAATATATTACAGCCGCCAAAACGCTCTGAAAAGTAATGTGCACACAGACAGAATAAACAATACAGGTATGTATGTACCTTTATAAAGTGGTAAGTGCTTTTAGTCACCAGTTGGTATTTCGCATAATTTCCTCTGCCTATAGCAATAATACGGTGTTAATAACCTTATGTCATTTTACGTGTACACAATTGCGAAGTGTTTATTTATGGCATAAGCACACGTTTAATCGTGAGTGCGTTATTTTTTTATTGAATGAGGGTGATGATAATCCCTTCCAAAGATCCCTGCTGAACATAGGCCTCCCGCAAGGGACACCAAAAAACAGGTTTCGAGCCACCACGTGTGCGCGCTACTAATAAGGGGATTTGCTGGTTGCTGCACGCTTGGCAGAAAGATTGGCAGCTGCAGCTTTTTATTATTAACTTGTTATTAAGACTGCTGCCCATTACCTGACTTTGTTTCTATTCAATGAGTGTCATGTGCCACATCGAAAATTGCCACATCAAGTTGAAAAGTTATGAGCATTGCATATTTCGAGAAAACCAGCCCTGAAGCTCAGAATTCATAAAAAAGGGATACTCGTGTGTCTTCGCAAAGATTATCACCTAACAAATAAGTTTAATATATAATATTTATCTATTTTAAGAAATTTCAGATAAGGAAAGTATGTATTTATTTTTTATCAAGATGGTAGGATATTTATTTTGGGATTTTTTCAAGTTTAGGATAAATAAATATTTTAAGTAGTTTTTTTATCTAGATGGCAAGATAGGTAGGTAAGCCCTTTTATACCGAGGAGTCTGTGTAGGTACTACCCTCTTATTTCTGCTAAATTGCAGTAAAGGGTATAGAAAGCCAGTATCCAGTAGCCAGTAATTACAGGCTGTGAGGCATTTCAACTTAGTCTTCAAATATGAAAACGCATCTGTAGCCTTATTTTTTTTAAATTTGGCTGCAGGTGTCCATAGACTGCTATAGCCAGTTACATCAGATGGACTATTAGTTCGTTTATCGCTTCATTTTTGTTTAAAAAAAAACTTAATCTTTAAAACGCTAAGAGATTTATGAATTAATCAAATCTAAGTATGACAGAAACTTAAACACTTAATGCGGATGGAAATACACTCGCAGCTCTGATTTAGAGTTTGACCCCAAATTTTATACCCAAATCCTTTTTGCATAGTTTTAGATCATACAAGCCCATCAAATCCATAAAACAGAGTCCATCTTTTATTACTCTTCCAGGTATTACACTATTTCTATTACGAATATGCAGCGCTGTGAAATTTTCAAAGCGAAACATACGCCTAAGTAAAAAGTATTAAATCAACCATATTAAGAGAAATGATAAATGAATCGTATAGACGTGATTACAATTAGACTAATGGTTTTATTAATTCCCAAACTCAATTACATAGTAGTGCTCATCCGAGGAACAGTTTGCGAGGTTGCAAAAAGGCTGGCCCGAATCCAATGAAAGGAAGAGACTTAGTCAATTAGCTGAAGCAACAGTCATGTCTCTGGATTTGCTTAACCAAATGGTTAATAATCGATGGAAGCTTTTAAAATTATGATTGTATGACGATAGGTCTGCAGCTCTAATCGCTAACTTCGATGACATGAAAATGATAGTCACTTTGCAGTATACACTGCACCGAATACGCCTGCTGGTGAAAAGGTTACTTAGGCCGATTTATCAATAGGGTAAATTATACATAACATAAATTACAATATAAACAAATTTAAAGTTACAGTTGTATGAGCAATATAGTTTAATTGTGAAACTTTATATTCAGTCAGGATATAATTTATTTGATGACAAACTGTGAGACATTATATGCAAATCCTCAAAGGTGGCAAGACATCAATTTTAGGTGCCCAGTAGGTTCACCACCATGGTGAGCTTTAAGTTCGTTTGTCACTTATTTATATTTTTAAAGTTATAAAAGAAACTAACATATTTTATGCGTTGTAGGCCACGCTGCAGCTATATATGGTTATAGCACGAATGGGCCAGAGCGACCGGTAAGACCACGCTTTACAGAATACCAGCGCGTACCAGCGTTGTGGTCCGTATAGTGAGTGTAGAGAACCGGAGACCTTTACTGGAAACGAGTCATTTCATCTCAGTCCTCAGGTGTTGCAACGTATCTGCATTTTGATTCTTAATTGAGGATGAATGTAGATTGAAGGGCAACAACATCATATTATAAAAATAAATAATTAATAAAATTCGAATTTATAGATAAATTAATACCGTCGTAAATAGCAGTATACTGCTCGTATGTTCGTATGTTGGCGAAAGCCCAAGACTCATCTAGTTGGTGACGGGGCATTTTATCTAAGCCCTCGAGGTTGAGCAAGTAACGGGATATTGATTATTAATAGAGGAAATATGGGCAATAGGCCACTTCATCCACTCACCGTCAGGTGATGTGCGCTCGCTTGCCACTCTTACTTATCTCTGATCAAGACAGGTCTCGACCCTGTCACAAATCCAAAACGTCAACAGTTAATAATAGCTCATGTCTTTATTATATTCTATTCAGTATCTGATGCTTCATAAAGTGCAGCTCTGATTTGACAGGAGGTACCCAGGTCGCGGCCCCCAGACAGTGCTCTCAGACGTCTTTTCTGCATTATTAGGATACGCATTGTATTGAACAATATCATTTATGCGATGTCGCGGATTACATAAATGCAGATAATATGGCATTATACGGGACCTTGGTTTGCCTTTCATTGTTCTTTTTTTTTTCTAACGGAGTCGTCGAGTACATAACTGCATTCACCCATCCGTTTATTACAGCCTATAAAGTCCACTGCTGAACATAGTCCTCCTCCCTTATTATTTGCATCATATATGGGGTAGTGGATATTCTTACACCAAATATAATAATTAATAAATAAGCTATGTACGGTGATTACAAAATGTATTACATATTATTTCTTTTACAAGTTAGGGTGACAAACAAGCATATAGTCCCGCAGACTGTAAGCGAATGTTGCACGTATACCTTTGTCTAAATTGCTTTAAAATGCATATGCGTTGTCAGTCCTGGAGAACTAAATACCTAGTTAAAGAATGAGCGGTCTCTTATCAACACGTATCATTTAATAGCGTGATATTTCGATTGAGCTGATTCACTCATGTTTGCATAATACAGTTGCAGCGCTCTGCCAATTACAAAATGATATTATGTTATTATATAAAATAAAACAATAAATAATTTACTAAACCCTATAAAAGTAACAAATCTGGTCATCATTATCACCATCTTAAACGGTCCTCTATTCACCACAGTGGTCTAGAACCGGGAGGCGCACACCCCGGCCTATTTCACTCATTTTCTATAAAGATAATACAAATGTCCGCGTAATTCTAGAGACGTCGCTCACCCTAATCTAACTGTATGTTATATCTATCATAAAATATGCTCAAAGTGGAAATCATAGGAGCGAGGAAAATATAAACACAACCAATACATTATTGACATCTCATAACGCAAAGCGTTGCGGTAGTGTATTACTCTGACACGTCAAGGTCAAACAATTTTGTGGTCTTAAAATGTTTTAATATAACCATATTGCATTTATATGATAATATGAGTAGCCGTATATTAAGAAAAACTAATTAATCCATCTTGTGTTTTCTAAATAATCATTTTATATAGCTACTTAGAAAAAAAAAAACGGTTTGAAAAAATTTTACGTGGACATCCGGATGTTGATTATTGGTCACGATAACTCCTTTATTAGCTTCAGAATTACGTCAACTGGTTCCTATTTCATATCAATAGCCTATTACGCATCGTTTGTTAATAAAATGATTTTAAAGTTTTATAACATTTTGGCGTATTAAAATTTAAAGGCGTTTTCATTTTCCCTTTAGTCCCTTGATAGAACAAAGGACAAATGTACCATACAGCCTATATCGACTTTGTGTAATCGATTTATTTTGTAATTTATTTTTTCATCAAAATTAAATGAAACGCTCATAGGCAGGCGCTTTTGAATTTTCAAACTATTTTTTTCTTATTTCTTAAAGGATAAAGCAGTTAGTAATAATTAAGGCATATCTCTAAATTTTCCGCTCATTTAACGACAACAATCACGTTTATAAATGATAAATACTATTATTTGGGAACCATTTCCTAAGAATTAGTATTTCATGCAATTTCAAAACCGCTCTTATGGGTTATTGTGTTCCAGGCGACGAGAGACGAAACAACTGATAGCCATACCTGCGCGAGGAGTGTATCTAACGTTTCTTTTCGAAAATGATGCCCTGAAATTTGCAGCCTGAGGCCAGTTACCATCAGGTGAACTGTTAAAACTGTAAGTGGTGTGTGCCGTGTGTTCTCCATGTGTGGTGTGCGTAGAGGATTCTTGGCCTCATTTCGTCCTGGGCAAACTAATAGGCAACTATCAGAAATGCCAGCAAGATCTTATCCTCCGATAAATAGAGGTATTACCATCTCGTTTACGCCAGGCGTAAAACATTCTACTGGGGAGCAGCGTCAAGGCGTGAGACGTCAGTACTACGATCGTCAGTCCGCCTTCCAAGAGGCTGGTGATGAAAAGAAGAATCCTCATATTGTAAAGCAGGGTGAGACAAGCATCAAACCAGTTTACCGTTACAGTTACAGCCTATTAAGGCCCACTGCTGAACATAGACCTCGCCTCATAAGGGAAATATTTGCCATAGTTGCCACGGTTGACAACCGCAGTTAATTTTATTTTAGTCGTTTTAGGAAGACGCTGCTGCCCATCCCCGATTTATTTTCTCTGTCGCTTCTTGACACCCACGGGATGATATGAGGAAGTGGATATTCTTACCGCCACTAAATGGTAGCCAGTTTTAGATTAACTTGAATGTACGTATCACACACAGATGAACTATTTTTCGGTCTGCAAGCGAGTGTATGTGTGTAAATCAAAACACGATTAATTTGGCATTGTTTTCAAACAACTGTAGCCATAACAAGCCGAAATTCCTCGAAGACCATTACTGCCGGTTAGAATTTGCAATTGACTTTCGTTCGATCCTTGTTCTTATTTTGGAATGGGTTCTAGAAGGTATTACTATTGTTTACTAACTTATTACCTATTAGTTTAAAGCGTTCATAGAACGTTTTATTTTTTTTATGACCTACGTAATTTCCTTGGCTTTACTTTTATACAAAGGTGACAAACAAAATAAATATAAGGGCGAAGGTCGCTCAGCGAGCTGGTATGGAGACGGATATGCTCGGGGTTTCTCTGCGTGATAAACTTAGAAATGAAGTACGTAGTAGAACCAGAGTAATGGACATAGCCATAATATAAGTGGCTCTGCAGCACACTGACACCTGCATACATTTAAAAGAAAAGCCTCAGATGCATTCCTTTCATGAAATCGCTCTCTTACCCTTCAAACTGGAATTAAAATTAGTTAACTTTTAGTTTCAGAAACAGGTGATAGTGATATAAAGAAAACTATTTTGCCTAGCAATGGGATAAAATGGTATCCTACGCTCTATTCTATTACATACTATCCTCTTAGAGCATACATAAGAATAACTTGCTTTTGTATACTCTAAGCTCCCTCCTATCCTCAATATTTCTACAATATAAAATATTATAACTGAATTAAACCAGCTTTTTCTGTTGGCATCGCCCGCAAGCAATTCACTGAGGTAAAAGAGGTAAAGAAATCCGAAGACTCTTTGCCCATCATTAAGTAAAAGGTTCTCTATTCGACTGTATGTATTTTTATATGTATGATAGCAATGTCTTCGTCAATAGTAGACTGACTATGATTATATTAAATAATTTATACTTCATGGGTGGTCTCGTATACATTTAGAGAAAATATTCCCCTCCTAAGGGTGGCAAAACGGATACATTTTTAAATGTAACTATTTACACGACATTGACATTAAGATATGTCTTAATCCACGCAAAAGAATAAAAAAATACTATTAATAAAAGCGGATCAAAGAACTACTTGGTGCCAGCCATAAGACGGTATTTATAATATTGTGTACCATCTGCTATTTTTTTTTAAAATGTTGTATCTGAAAATAAAAACAACTTTTTTTACGAATGATTTCTTATATTTAGGCGAACAATACACATTGAATAAAACTACTTTACGGATTCTATCCGTTTAATTATACTTATTTTTAAATTCCGACGTTTCCTGACCATGGTAAAGCAAGCACCGAAACGTCGGGAATTTAAAAATAAATTACGATTTGTCACTAATTATTCCAATAAACTTTATATTGGCGTCCCACCAGCTTAAACAAGGCGGAAATTGATAGACAGAAAGAGCTTATATGTCTTTTAATTTTGACTGCCTCGTTGGTCTAGTGGTTGTAGTGTGCAACTGCTGATCATGAGGTCCTGGGTCTGAACCGAATCGGGCAAAAAATCGGTTATTGAGCTTTTCCATCAAAGAAATTCTGCAGCTGCCCGGAGTCAGGAAGTGTGGCTGTCTCACCCTGTGCCTCGGAAAGCGGCCGTTGGTCCTGCGCCTGATCTCTCCGGTCGTGTCGGTTTACCGTCCCATCGAACTATGAGAGTGAGGAAATAGAGTGCACTCTCGCATGCACTCTGTGTACTATAATCCTATCCTGCGCCGATGGCTTGTCTCCATTGAGGGTGGCCGCCGTGACCGAAATTCGGTCTGGAGGACATTATAATAATTTTATAACAGGTATATTATGGTTGTAGGCACGAATGGGTAGATTCGACCGGGAAAGTACCACGCTCTCACAGAAATATCATAGTAAAATAGCAGCTTAATACTTCTGCGTTTCGAATGGTGAGAACCTGTAGACCCTTTTTGACAAAAGGCAAGCATTCCATCGTAGTCCTCAGGGAGGCAACGCATCTACATTTTGATTCTTAATCGAAGATAAATGTAAATGTCTATGGGCCACAACAAGTTATATTAACCCACGACTGGTGTCCACGAAAACGGAGAAGATTCATGGTTCTACATAATACTTATTCTAATTACGTTAATTTTGATTGTGGTAATTAGTGTAATAACCAGCCCTTCGATCGAATATATTTTTTATTACAAAATTAGTATATCTTTAATGCATATTTAACCAAATTTAGCATTAACTAATTTATAACCTGGCACAATACAAAATTGAAACAACTGTGATTTTTAATTTTGTTGTATTTTATCCTAACTTTTATCTGATAATTAAAAAATCAACCCTAAAACGAGAAATAAGTGAATACGTAATACTGAAAATTAAATCGAAGTGAACAATTAATTTCTATACAGACAAAAAAACAGTAGTTTACAGTTTAATTTGATATTCTGTTCTGTAATGAAGAGTTTCATCAGTAACGTCGATATTAAAACTTTTCAGTGAAAGTTTGATATTATGTAAACCGTCGTATTTCGTTTTATGGGTGTCGTAAGAATCGACTCGAAAAGAACGAAACGCTTATAAAATTTTGGTATTCATTAAATATATATAACCACCCGTGTATGCTATATATGTAAAATTATCCTATGAATGACGGGTAGAGCGTTAAATGTGCGAGATGTCTACTGCGACTGCAATGAACAATGCACCTGCATGTAGCGATTACGACTCTGTTAAAAGAGCATTTCCATCAATATCCAGTTTTTGGCTAATGAAGAGAAAATATTTAATAAATTAATCATCAAAGTAGAGACCAATAGTTGCTGATATCTTCAGTCTACAGTCAAATGGCAACTTTACCAATGGAAGTTAACTTTACCATCAGGTATGTACAGGTACAACATTACGATTAACACGGACAGCCTAACGTTTTCAAGAATATGTCATTTTTGGATGAGAATTTAATAACTAATTGATGTTTCACCTTAGCAGCCTATTAGACCGATTTTATCAAATAAGTTGTCAATCAATTCATCTTTATCAAAGTGAAGGAAAGAAAGAGAAATCTATATTATTTTAATGCGTTGTCAAGTATTAATAATATTATTACTACTCAGTATTTTTCTTATTTTCAACTTATTGTATTAATATTAAATTAGTATTTCCAATAGAACAGTGTAATTTTTAATTATTATGAATGTTTTCTATTGTGGGAAAACAATATTTAGGTAAGTTACATTTTTAACCTATCGTAATAAAATGTGACTAATAAAAATACTTGTTAAAATGATTTATTTTAATTTTTATAGTATGGTGAAACGAGGCACACAGTCCACCTGATAGTAGCGGATGCTGTGACCCACAGACATCTACATCTATTCTCGATTAAGAATTAAAATGCAGATGCGTTGTCACCCTGAGGACTAAGATGGAATGCCTCAGTTCCAGTAAAAAGGATCTCCGTTTCTAATCTGATTGTGACAAGCTTTTAGTTTCGATCTATACTGTAACTGATTTAAGCTTATTATTGCGCCAAATTGATTTGTAATTTTAGAAGAGTGTTTTTGTTTTTATATTGTTCATTTTGCTCAAGAAATTATTGTAACAAGATTAAAATAAATAATTTAAGTAAAGTACGTAATCAAGGATTTGACAACCCTGACACACATATTTTCAAGTTTAAATGAAAATTGAATAATCAGAGCAATTTTGCCACAAGGCGTAAAACATTGTTACTTGCAACACTATTATAGGAAAAATCATAACTGAGTATTGTAGTATATTATGTATTAAGCTGACCTTCATCCTTGAAGTCAAACCCTATTATTTTCATTGAAAACACTGATGGCAAAGTTGCCACAAAGTAAGGTTAACTTTGCCATTTTCTATGTTTGAGTATTTTATCTATTTAATGTTAGTATTTTTAAATCACTAATAAATATCAAATCTATGAAGAATATAATGTCACGTTTAACATTGACGCCCAGTCTGAAAGTACCTTTTTGTTAGAAAATTGTTCCTAGCTTTTTAAGTTCTTACAAAAATGGCAGTTATCAGATTTTCATAAATTTTATTTTCACTCAATAATTAAGCCTCAAGATATAGCTCAGATGGTTAGCGCTCGCTGTAAATTTTACAGTACGCGGGCTACCCGGGTTCGATCCCCGCCGGCACCAATGAAATTGTTAATTGCAATTTTAAGTGCTGATTTACCACGCTCGGCGGTGGAAGGAAAACATCGTGAGGAAACCTGCATGTCTGAGAAATAAGAAAAAAATTTTGAAGACATGTAGTTCGCCGACACGCATTAGCAACGTGGCGGACACTTCCTTGCCCTAAACCCACTACGAAATGAGGGGAGGTCAGCCTGGTGCAGTATATAGGCTGCTGTAACTTTTTAACTTTATCAACACTGGCACTATTTGAATCTGAACCACGACCCATTAGTAGATAATCAACATTATCAATTATCATAAATAACTTGTGTGAACGTGAATATGAATTATCCACCCTAATAATCATACAGTATATTAATAAATTGCTCCAAACCTTAAACTATATTTGGGGCCTAAGGTTTGATGATGTCAAAGATTTGAAGATAAAAGCTATCATCAACTCTTCTCCGGCACTACTTTGCCACTTATCGACTCTACACCACGTGATGAAACAAAATAGACAGATGTGTAGAGAACGCAAACATAAGGGTAGCTTGCACTCTATAGTGCAGCAGTTGCTTATAAAGCCCTTTCACATGTGTTGTATAGATATACAGAAACCATATTCAAACGCATCGTAAATAATCAATTAATTGGAATAATGACATACAATGTCCATATTAGTGGTTCTGCTTCAAATACTAGACAAATAGAAATGTATATATGCGCAACAAGCACACCATTGATTTGAGATCTTTAAATTATATAACTTATTTATACAGATTTAATTTACTCAGACTACGATCTTAGATTTACACCTGACAGATCCCTCTCGTTTTTAGCATATTAATATATCTATATATATAACTAAATTAATGCTAATTTTAATTTGGCCCATCTTCAATTTATCGTTAATAAGGTGAATTAACTTCCGCATATTTTTTTTTATTAGAAACTCGACAGCATATTTTAACAAACATACTTAAAAATATATATTAATACGCTTAGCCAATAACAGAGTTTCACAACATGTTCTGATTAACACTTACGAAGCAGAGAGGTAAAATTGTAACTTAATAGAATTTAAATAATATTTACATACGATTATAGTATAGGTTTCTATATTTTGTTTTTTGTATAGATTTGTGTTTAGATTTATATTTAGATTGGCATCTTTTTTAGAAATTGATAAAATAACAAAATAAAATTATATTCACTAGATAAAATAAAATAAATAAAATTATAAATAAGATGCTACTCGTACATATTATTTTTGTATACCTTAAAATTCTATTATTAATATTATAACGACATGCTTTTCAAATTGATACTTTTACAGAATTGCGATAATACAGATGGAGTTGATATAGTAGATGTACGTTATGTGACGGTTACGGCTTCTTAGTTTTTAGACAGCTTCAAGATAAGTAGGTGTATAAAGTTAGACTTAGAAAAATTGAAAATATTAACATTACTATATTTACTATTATTAATTTGGGTAGAGTCATGACAGCGTTCATACCGTATTTGGTACGATGTTTAGGTACATTGAAAAGTGGGTCTTTCTGGTAACGGCACCAGAGTGCAGAACTGGATACTAATGAGAAGATTAGAGATGTTAATGTTACTGTGAAGGATATCATGCAAAAGCACATATCAAGTAATTCTCGTCTAGATGCCAGTGACAAGAGACTGTATTTAACGCAATCCCTATTAGAAGTTCCACGACGACGCATGCCACTTTTGTAATTGAGGTGCTTTATAAAGAGTTTTTGTATTTTTCTAATCTGTTGATATATAAAGCTATTGTGCGGTGACCATATGGAGCTACATATTCTAGAATACTGCGATAATATGCGTAGTAGATAGATCTAAGATTGCCTATGTTTTTAAAAGGTTTACAAGTCCTCATAATGAACCCCAGATTGCGATGTGATCAATTTACGACATGGTTAACATGCTCGGAAATCATTTTAGAATCAAGAAAACCTTAAAATTTTTCTAACAAATAGGTTCATACATGTCAATGTCTAATCAATGCAACAACTGTTGGATTATATTATACAGGTTAGCCAAATATTAATATTCCACATTATGTATTTAATTCGCCATTGACATTCGAAAATGAAAACTGACGAGTTTAATTAAAAGTCAATGGAGTGTATGACAAGTTTACTTTACCTCCTAAATTTTGGAAAATCTATTTATGTTGAATTACCTAAAACAAATGACAAACACAGGTCTTATTAGTAAGGTAAAAATTTTAAAAGTGTCAAAGTATTGAAGTTTTATGTTATTGGTGAAATCTAATTTAATCAATAGATAAAATAAAATCACACAAAATATACACAAATCTATGTTAAAGAGTATCAATAACCTATTGGTCAAGGGATTTAAGTTATTTGTATGTAATAAATCTGGTGTCTGTTAATCAGAAATCAAAGTCAAAAGGAATATAAATGTATTATATTTATAGTAGGGATAAAATATTATGTAATTAGAAAAAACTCATTTTGTAAATATTTGTGTGATTTTATTCATACTAATAATATTAAACTGTAAAATTACTAATCAATTTTGGTGATGGTGTTTAAAATGTGAGGTTGTAGATTGTGAACCCACTCAAAATTGATAACTCTTAATGTAATAAATATTTACTTGTCACTCCATGACTGACTTGACACTGCTAGAATTTATCAAGAGAAGCCATAATTTAAAAGAAGAAGAAGAACAACTGCTAAAAATATTGCAAGAAAGTATTGAAACTGCTCATTCCATTAGAAGGTTTGGGTATAGAATATTTGTATTCAATGTCGGATCTTCAATTTAAGAGCACACCATACATGGGCTGTGCAAATTAACCTGCAGAAGAGAGGTATTATTTGCAGTGGATAAGGTATTAACTTTACTTTAACAGTCTGTAAATGATCCTCTGCCTGAAATAGGCTTGCCCGGAGGATTTGGCATAATTGCTTTACACACATATTGATGTTTGTAGTATCATCACCGCACTAAACAATTTGGCTATTCACTACCAGGTAATCTTTACATTATCAAAAGTCTACTACTGAACATAGACCTCCCCACAGATTGCCTCATAGGGAGATATTTGATAACCACAGTTTTATCTTTAGTTGTTATTAGATAGATGCTTCTTCCTTATCTTACACTCATATTTGTATGCCTTTGTGCATAAAATACAAGTAATATTTTAACTTAAATGACATTATTGTAAATAAAACGTCAAAGAACTTGTGCTTAGTCAAATAATGTTATAATTCAAATAACTACTTTTGTTTACCTTTCTGATTTGATGTATTTCTGTTTTTTTTACCTTAGTGGAATCTATTTACTAAAAAGTATTATGAAGGAAAATGAGTAAATGCTATTTATATATAATTTAAGAGGCATTAAGACTGTTTATTAGTAATAAAGATTAAAATGAATAAAATATTAATAAATATTATTATTTAGGCACTGTAAAACTACATATAGTCTGTTCGGTTAGTTGATGAAAAAAACACTTTTCAGGTGAATCGTTTAGAATGAGTCTGCAATATTGTTGGCCGAGAGTTTCTACAACTGTATGGAGACACAAATGATAACAGGGATATGGAATTACAATCCATGAATATTGAAGACATCGGTAACATCCCACAACCACCCTTATGCCTGTAACTGTAACTCCTGCCATTTCAGAGCGGCATCCACAATTACTATAATAATATGCAGACCTTTTAAGCAAAAGTTGTCTAGTATTATTATACTACTACTAGAGTACATGACTGATAATAACCCTGGGAATGAGGTGATCGCTACCATGCTGTTTCTAAATGTTTTCAAAACAATTGTATAAAATATTATATTGTAAAATGTGCTTTTTTTTTAAAAAAAGTCTCGCTGGGTTTCTTGCTGGTTCTACCCATGACAGAGGTTTTTTTGGAAACCAGTGGTAAAAGTAAAAATGACTTTTAATAAGTATTATGTATTGTAATCTATATTGAATAAAAATGATTCTATTCTATTCTGTGGCTAGTTATAAGCTTGGCTGCTTCTACTTGTCACTGTATTTTAGGTTATGTAATAATTTATCTAGATTCTTAATACCTAAACTACTAAAAGAGAGATTGCTGATTGATAACTCATTTTTTGTGCCACTGTGCGCTCGTATTTGTGAATACCACTTAAATGAACCTCACAATGATTGGAATAATTTATACACAAGTAGTAATGATGCATATTTATATAGTAATATGCATATGCATCATTACTATATAGTTTTTGCCACAGTGCTACGCTTGTGGCAACCAAAGCTTTTGGTATTCTATAGGAGATGTTGCTGCTCATCTCCTGGTATCTTTATTTTACTCTGTTACGACTGTTACGACACCACATACGGACGAAACGCGATGACAGTTGACGGAACTATACAATATTTTACATTATATATTTAATTTAGGGAAGACCTATGATCAGCAGTGAATAGTTGTAATGATGACGAATAATGATCAATAAAACTTGTAATTATTGTTGCTTATTTGACCTGTTTCTACTATGTGCCATGGAAGTTATAAACAAAGTGCCCAATTATGACAACAACGCCAAGACAAGCTGAATAGATGCTACAACGGCACTGCATTCTTCAACTCACAACCTCCTTGCACTGCTCATCTCTGAGGACTCACATTGTTCTTAGACTCACCTACACTTCTGCACCACCACTGAGCTTAATGGCAATGAGATTGCTACCAGAGAATTTTACATTTTTGCTCAATTAGGTTGGATGAAACATGCTAATCAATCAACATATGTTAAAGAATGTCCTGGCACTGCACCGCGTACCTGTGATACTTATAATAGACTGCCTTAAGAATAATAAATAATAAAAATGCAGTGACAATACAGTGTTTCTTTTATCCTAACACAAATAACAAAACACCTACATGCTATTTATTTTCTGGTTAATATCGTAGAAATCGGATATGTTACTATCCAGTCAATTTGGTTTTAATGGTGCTTGAATGTAAACATGTTATTCAATCAATACATATTAATAACAATGTCCTGACACTGCACCTGGTATGTGTCACACTGCTTTAAGAATGTGATTTGTACAATAAGAAATAGTGACAATACAGAGTTTTTATCCTAACACGACCAGTTCAAAACATCTTACGTGCCATTTATTTTCTCAATCGCCATAGAGGTAAAACTCATAAAACACCCTTAAAAGTTTTGTTGACGCACATGCACCTAAAACCGTGTTACTGATTGCAAATGATATTAGATAAATAAGTACATGTGTGCTTTTTTTTAGAATTAGTGAGCATATAGCTTTACTACTTTATTTGCTTGAATACATTACAAATGTATTCTGTGTTTAGTATTCAATACACCACTATAAATAATAAATACAGTTAAGAATCAATACATCACCGCGGTCTTATTTATTGCACCTCCTTCTTTTATATATATATATATATATATATATATATATATATATATATATATATATATATATATATATATATATATATATATATATATATATATATATATATATATATATATATATATATATATATATATATAATATATATATATATATATATATATATATATATATATATATATATATATATATATATATATATATATATATATATATATATATATATATAGTATATATATATATATATATATATGTATATGATACGAAGCCCGCGAAAACGAAGATTATTTGATTAAGGATACCATGATGGTTCAAAATTGATCCCGAGGAAAATCATCTTTCACAACGTTTTATTAACTTTATTCACGCTCCATCATGTTATTACAGTTATTTGAAACGATATTTCACACAAAAATCATGAAAATACTGAAAATAAAACAGCAGTGAAACTTTAAAAGAAAATCAGCTGACAATAGGGTCAATATCCTCGCGGGGCGCCGAACTTTCCTAGATCGGTACGAAACAATGCATTAGTTGTTACTACTACTCACTCTACCCTTCCTCACACACGCACGCAGCTCGTGTCGCCTCGCGCCTGTGAATTTATACATGCTTCAAGGACATTACAATAATTTTAGTTTTGAGACAGTGTTATGTTGACTATCACGAGCGATAGTTGAATTGTTTTGTTTATTAAATTATTATCGTTATTACTTGTTATTTATTAATTAATGATGTTGTTCTGTTGTTACGTTTTGTGTTTTTGTTTGGTTTTAATAATGTCTAACGCGTAGGTTTTATAGTGCTTTGAATACGGCAACATGTTAATGTGCCTTTGAAGAATCTCATAAGGTCACGGAGGATCGGTAAGCTGTTTCATACTAATTTTTTAAATAACTTAGTACTGAACTGATCTGAATAGGTACATAACTGAATACTAACTTATTCTTGATAATTTTTTATAGTATAGGGTGACAAACGAGCACACAGTCCATCTGATGGTAAGTGGTTGCAGTGACTAGCATCTATCCTCAATAAAGACTCAAAATGCAGATGCGTTGTCACCCGTGAGGACTAAGATGGAATGCCTCTTTTCCAGTAAAGAGGGTCCCGGTTCTCTACACTCACCATAACACAGCCAGTGTTAAGCTGCTATTTACGGTGGTACTTGAGAGCGTGGTCCCCCGGTCGAGCCGACCCATTCGTGCTACAACTATACTACTAATATAGCTGCAGCATTTTACCACGTAATCAGAATAATTAAATCTACACAATGGATAACAAAGTGACTCTAACCTTGTAAACATTTTATTTAAGTATTTTTTCATTAGGCGGAATCGAACCAGTTATTTGGTTTATTTAACCTGTGAATTGAATTAAAGTGGCTACGTGGAGACAAGCACAGTGGCAAATTAGTAGGTTATAGATAAGTTAGGTATTTAGACAGTAAAATTATTAGGTATTGTGGTACCATCGCTAGTTGCGGGCCGCGCGAATTGGCGTTCGCGCGTACATTGACCCTAGTCAGCTGATTGTAATTCAGAATTTAACTGCTATTTTATTTTCAGTATTTTCATGATTTTTTTGTAAAGATCGTTTCAAATAACTGTAATAACATGATGGAGCGTGAGAAAAAGTTAATAAAACGTTGGGAAAAGATGATTTTTTCCTCGGATCATTTTGTGACCCATCATCATAGGTATCCTTAGTACTATCATCTGTCTTCGTTTTCGGGAGTTTCAAAAATACCCTGTATAGATGACTGTACGATGCATAAATGAAATTTCATATACATGTATTTAATATACGTGACTTACGTTAACGTAACTCTGTTTAAAATTTCGTAATTTGTTTTGTAAATAATAATAATACAATATCTATATATTAACGATTTGATCAATACGATATATTATATTATTACGATATCGAGGGAAATCAGATTAAACCTGGGGAACTATTAGTATTTGTGGTTCTGATACTAAAATCAGAACCTAAACGGAAACGTAAATAGGAACCGTTGAAGAAGACGTCTTAATTTACCGGAAAAAGTGTGAAACAAGTATATTAATCTGCATGATTTCATTATGACTGCTACAAAATGACTTTTCGGTAACATCAATTAAAATTAATTTCTTTGTTTTATGTTGCGATCGAAATATTAATATAGAAACAAAGGTAAATATCAGCTAACGAAGGCTTCCTTCAACCGGGAACCTTTTTAAACCGGTATATTAAAACTGTACTTAACTGGAACCATATAGTGGAACCTAAAAGTACGCCAAATTTTAACCATTTTCAATCACAGATGCGAAATTATAAATACTTAAATTTTAAAAAGCAATGTATCGAGGACTTATTTTCCTGAAGAAAATCTAGGTGTAATGGTACGAAGGGCATGGTTATAGAGGTGGAATTGTATGGATGAATGAAGCTGAAGCCTATAGCATGCATATTTTCCTTTTTTTTAGGTAAACTTATGGATGGAAGCGGATTCTAATGAAAGGATAATTTGACAAAATGTCAATGAAAAAATTGAAAATTTGCTATTTTTTCCTTGCGATTGAAATCTCCCTGTATGTTAGTATATTAAAATATTTAATAATAGTCTAACAGACCTTTCGTTTCTACGAATATACATACATTATCTCTGTTATAAATATACTTAATCTATAATTCAGCAATACATAGATAATTACTTTATAACATTGTATAGTCTACCTCGGTGCAATTCAAATATATAAATACTTACGTTCGTTATGTATTCAAAAATTAAATATCTTAACGAGCACAACCAAATTGTACCTACTGTAATTGTATCAAGATATACTCACTTGTAATAGTTCCAAAGAGCTTTATTTTATCTCCCTTATTCTATTCTAAACAATAACTATATCATAACACATAAGCTGAACTTCAATGACCTGTGGTAGTTCTGAAACTAAGCGGTCGTTGTTAATTTCAGAGTACACCCAGTTTGATCCATGTCGGCACCACTGAAATTGTTAATAGTAATTTTAAGTTTTTTTTTTTTTTTATAGGATAGGGTGACAAACGAGCACACAGTCCACCTGATGGTAAGTGGTTGCTGCGACCCATAGACATCTACACCTATCTTCAATAAAGAATCAAAATGCAGATGCGTTGTCACCCGTGAGGACTAAGATGGAATGCCTCTTTTCCAGTAAAAGGGTCTCCGGTTCTCTACACTCACCATACATGTGAAACAGCAGCGTTAAGCTGCTATTTACCTTGGTATTCTGTGAGATGTTCCTTCCCAGTCGAGCCGACCCATTCGTGCTACAAATATACCACCAATAAAGCTGCACCATATTGTATCACGTACAGATGCCTCACAACTAGAATACCAAAGTGCACAACCAGTATTGTCATAGTTGACATAAGTATCTGAGACGTGGTATTTTACTGCCCTATGTATAGTTTCAAGGTCGCCTCATCGAGCTATGGAAAGGCTGTTTAGTCTAAAGATTCTCTGCAAGTAGATTACGTGTCGATGATCAACATATCAGAAGCTGAAGGAAATAATATACATACAAAGGCTCGAAGAACCGAAAACCGATGGGAAGAAAGATTCTGAGTAGCAGCCTTGTACCGGTACGTGATTCAGTGGCAACCATCTACTAGATGAGTAACGAACTAATTTATCATTTTGGCATCATAACAAAGTTTTTTAAATAAAGTTAGGATTGTAACAATAGCGATGATTAATAGAAAAGTAAAAAGCATCGAAACTACCAAAATTGAAATAATCAATGATGTCAAAAGAAATAAATTAGTTATTAAATAAAATTGATTTCAACCTGGCATACAGGCATTTAAGCCTTATCAATAAAAGAAATGGAGGCAAAAGCTTAAAATTGCTTTAGATTTGCCTCGTAGTAGGAGGAAAACATTACAAATTATTAATAAAAAGAAAATTTTATTTGTTTTGATATTCTTATATGAGTATATTATTAAACCTTGAACATAAACAAATATTATATCATGAACAAACAAATTTAAAAAAATCATTTACTTTGTTTTTAAACGTTACCACCGCACTAGGATTTTCTCCTGTATCATCAGATGTGGAACAATTATTTGTAGGCCATACAAATACTTGTTCGCAGATTCGAACCCGGCGCCCAGCGCAACAACTCATTGCTAAGTCACTGCGCCACGGAGCCGTCTCGGATTTACTGTATGATGTTTAAGTTTTAGCTTTTATTTTTAGTATGGTAATAAATGTTAAACACGTATGATATGTAATAACGATAAAATATAAAATCCTATTTTACGAATTAAAGGTCAGTATAATTCACTTTAGTAGGTATGTTTGATGTGAATATTTATCTTTAAAGTAAATGATGCAGTCTTAACAAGATAATATTATCTTTAAAGTGTGAAGAAGAATGATAAAATATACAGGATGGCGCGATGAGTTGAATTTGATTTGTGGGTCTTGGTCAAAGATTTTGTAAAAATTTTGGACTATATTATAATAGGATTTAGGAATTTTTTTGACCTATTTGACTGAATATTTTGTCCTGTTATGACCATTTAGCAATAAAATGATAGCCTGTATCAATCGATCGTTTTGTTAATAATGCACACATAAACATCCGTCAGATCAAAATAAATTGCCTAGTAGTTTCTTTTTAATTCATACTTATTTTTATCACTGTTACCATTACAGCCTATTAAATTCCACTACTGAACATAGCCTCCCCAGATTGACCATAGGGGAATATAATTGCCACGCTTGGCAAGCGGGTTGGCAACTGTAGTTTTATTTTTATTTTAGTCGTTACAGGAAGACGCTGCTGCCCATCTCCTGATTTGTTTCCTCTGTCACTTTTACGACCCCCACGGGGATGATATGGGGTAATGAATATTCTTACACACCGCCACTACACGGTATTCACATCAATCGAAAGTAAATTGCATTATAATATTGTCCGATATTATAATTGAACGTTATTGTACCATAGTAGGACTATATGAAATAATTAAAATAATACTTAAGATTTTTTTTATAACTTTGTTAAATAATTTCCGCTCACCAGATGTCGCTAATTGACACTCAATCAATATATTCTCTATGGTACACCAATACACATTAGAACGAGACAAATGAAATAAATATAATATAAGTAGAGTAAGCGATCTTATCGCTCTGGAAGCGATTCTTCCACAACCCTTGTTTAGCAAAGGACAGTTGTACATAAATTTGACAATTAAGTTCAAAAAATTATAAATATATAAATAAACACAAGATGATGACATTTAATTGAGAAGTAAAGTTTTAAATAAAATTTATCAGTTTCTAGTATTATATTAATACAAAACAATGTCTCCGTGGTTTGCTTTTTAATTATTGCACATTTTAACTCTTTTTAATTTTTTCTACTTATGAATATCTGTGGTTTGCTTAATGTACTTTTAATCTAATGAATATAAAATTTAACTAATAAAACAAAAGAGTCATTAACCCTTACATTTTCGTATCAAATACACATCTGTCATATATTACTCTATTTTAAGTGGCGCCGCCCGTTGGCAGAAACAGTCGTGGATGTCTCATTGAACAGCTTCCTTTATTACAGGGTGGCAATCAGTGCAAATAGATCAGATTCGATTCTACCTAAATATTATGTCTTTATTTCGGTGATTTTGAACATTGAAGTATTATACTACATACGAGTACGTATTATACTACGTACAGAAATACAAGACTTTCTCGAAGAAACCGGCAAGAAACTCAGGGTTTATTATACATATTACAATTTCATTTACAATTACAACCAACTTATAATAAAAAGTAACAATGTCAAGGTCAATAAATATTTTTAAATTTCAGTTTTAACAAAATAATATCACCAGCCAGGCACCTGCAAGTGCAGGGAGTTATTTTACGCATCATCAATAAAATGATCAATTTTATTTGCTTTTTAATTTTGTATCCTGTTGATGCACTAAACATGAAATAATAGTACACATCTATCTATCGTGAACTTTTGTGCAAAAAGTTATCGTAATATATGACATTGCAGAAGCCCATTCCAAATTTATCCCGCATAATTACATCAAAAACTCTGTGAATAGTATAGTATGTTTGCTCGAATCACAATAACGCTTGCGTAATTGATAGTTGCTACAAGCAATACTTTAAGTTATCTTTCAAAGAGCAATGACGACAATTTTAATATAACTGAGACGAAGATACATTTAAAAACAAAAAATAGTATAGTATATTTATAAATAATTGGTGAATTGAATGCTAGCATTTTGTAGCTTTTAATAATTCCACGTAGAACATAATATGCCAACTCCAGAAAATAGTTAAATAAATATTTGAAAATGTAATTTTTCAATGCTTCAAATAATTATCAAAAATATATTATAATTTTGACACTAATTTGTCAAAACTAATAACTATTGCTAAACTGCCCGCCAAGTGGCAACTATGGATATATAGATCGTGTGAGGCAATCTATGGTGGCTGATGTTCAGTAGTGGACTTACTGTGGATAGTTTTAACAAACGAACTGGAGCTTGATCGTTATAAAACGTATTAGTATGTGGTTATACGCATCTATATTTAGTACGTGTATTTTAATAACTTTACTTTTTAAACGATTTTCCTATCTTGAGTTGACTGACAGGAATATCACACAGCATTAAGTACACCCATTGGTCTTTAAATGATAATAATACAACTAAAAATATATGAAAATAACAAATTTTATAACAATGCCTTCAAAATGATAATATTTTTCAAGGAACATGCGTGTTATTATAAATAATTTTTAATTTGAATACACTATAGAAATGCTAAACAGTAGGCAATAATACTAAAGTAGTTTAAGATGTTCGGCCTTGGTACATATATTATGAAAAGAAAATCTACACCTACACATCACATCACATCACTTCAGTGTAAAACTTTACAAGACCCAAATTAGTGGTAATTCGTGACTTGAACGAATGCATAGAATATTATGAAGTGAATAATTTTATTCAATATAGATTACAAAAATACTTATTGAAGTCGTTAATGCTTTTACCACTGGTTCTGAAAACCTGTGTCCTGGTCCTGGGAAGAACCATGGAAACTCAGCGGGACTTTTAAACATTATTTTCAATATAATATTTTATATGATTAAATATGAAAACATATAAGCATGCATGGTAGTAGGTAGCAACAGCATCATCTCATTCCTATCGGTTGTGTACCCATGTACTTTTTAGTAGTAAAATAATCCTTATTAAATATAATAATACGCATAACTTGAGGATAACAATTTAACCCAAAAACATGAGATTTTGGGTAGACCTTATTTTAAATATTTTGTAATAATTATTGGTTGAGTTAGTCTTTATTGTTGAGTTGAAATGTTTGGCTTAATTCGTGAAAAGTGTAATGCGTGTAAAATTCAATTATTTTTAATTTAATATTTAATACATTTAGTTGATTTACCACAGTTGCCTCGCTTGGCAGGTGTTGTTGACAACTGCAACTTTTAATTTTTGAGATGGTACCAATAATATAATGCTACCCATCTCCTGTTTCATTTCATCTGTCGCCCTAACAACATCCACATGATAATAGGGTAGTGGATCTCTAACGCCGCCATTACAGGACGTAGAGATTGTGTCCTTTCGAACATGCAGCGTGTGATATGCGATTTCAGAACCGACTCTACTCAGGAAACGGTAGAGAGCGTATGTTTGTCGCGTACATCGATCGCCCTGCATTTATACGCTCTCATCACTCAGTTTTAACAAAGTAAACGAGAGTACGAAAGCTTTATACAAACAACAAACATACGTCCCAAAATATTAGACGTGATCAATATAAACACTCGAGGTAATTACGACGTTTCGATCAACCCTCAATTTTGTTTTATTTAGAATAAGGGTGACAAACGAGCACACAGTCCACCTGATGGTAAGTGGATGCTGTGGCCCATAGACATCTACATCTTATCCTTGATTAAGAATCAAAATGCAGATGCGTTGGAACTCTGAGGACTAAGATGGAATGCCTCTTTTTCAGTAAAAAGGTTCTCCGGTTCTCTACACTCACCATACGAAACACAGCAGTCTTAGGTTGCTATTTTCCACTGGTATTCTGTGATAGCATGGTCCTACCCCGGTCGAGGCGACCCATTCGTGCTACAACTGATATAGCTGCAGCGCGACTCTACCACGTACCTTAATACTTTATGACGAACAGACAAAGACAAATAAATTTGATCATCAATACGTAGTCATTAATTAAGCCAGGCTTAATTTAGATTGTTATAACATCGTTGATCTGCGACAAAAATCATTTGTTATTTAGCAGAATGCATCGATGTTGGTTGACACTGACATATGGGCATATATAGCTTTGTAAAGCGAAACTTAAGGGGGCCTGTACCCTTTATTTATAATTAACCTCAATGTCGTTTGGTTTAGAAAAGTCAATTAAGGGAATTGTACCAATTCAGTCTGGTGGCATAAAATACATGACAGAATAAACGTTTCTAAATTATAAAAACAACAAGCTTCACTACAATAACTAGCTACTTATAACAGTAATAATAAAACAACTCCGTAAAACAATGCAATGAAAAAAAAATCATATTCTACGAATTATTATGGACTTTTAAGGTTCTAAAAAAAAGTATTTCACACCGTACTTTACTCCTGTCCCACCTGACGGTAAGCAATGTTAAACTTATAATAGTAAATTGCACTATCTTAGCGTAACATAAGCCTATTCACTCTTGATTTGAAGACACTCAGATAATTGTAATCGAAAGGAAAAACCGACGTCGGAAAATTATTCACTTCTTTAGTGTACGGATTACAGAGGACGAAGCAATCCTTCTTTATATCTGAATTAAATCGTATCGTATATAATCTATCCTATATTACGTTATAAAATTTGTCACCCTATCCTATATTATAAAATAAATAGGGTGACAAACAAGCACACAGTTCACCTGATGGTAAGTGGTTGCTGTGACCCATAGACATCTACATCTATCCTCAATAAAGAATCAAAATGCAGATGCGTTGTCACCCGTGAGGACAAAGGATCTCCGGTTCTCTACACTCACCATACGAAACACAGCAGTATTAAGCTGCTATTTTACGTTGGTATTTTGTGAGAGCGTGATCCTTCTCCGGTCGAGCCGACCCATTCGTGCTACAACTATACTACTAATATAGCTGTAGCATGGCTCTACCACGTATAGGATAACAACAACAAAGGGTCGGAGACAAACCCTCTGGTTGTACGATGGTGGAATTTGAAGGGAGAAATTAATACTGTAATTCCTGCTCACACTCTCCGGTATGTATCCGAACACCGAGAGGCTGGCTACTCTGCGCCTGAGCTCGAGACTGATAAATATTGTTTCAGCTAAGTCAGGGTCACCAATACACCTTTTAGCACGCACGAATTTTGCTTCACCAACCCCCTATAGTCACAACAGTACTCCATGCATGCGATCAGACTTGCGCTTTATATAGCGTAAGAAGCACATTTTATACATTCATGCAAAGACAATAAATGAATAGAGTAATGATTAAGCTAAGACCATAATTTCAAAACCTGAATTGTTTTATGGTCTATATTTTAATATTTCTAGATGTAAGATATATATTAAGCAATAAAATTCACGAAGTAGGAAACTTTAGATCGTTAAAATATTTTAAGAATTTTGCTATTCGTCAGTTTTCTTGAACGTATTTAAAAGATGGTCAACAAGTATCGCTTTTGACGTTATTCTTTCAGAATAAAAAGCTTTCATATAAATCTGTCCTCTGAGGATGCGGTGACATGGAGCGACCTTTAATATTCATTCTTCCTTTTAAAATAAGGCATACATTTAAATGATTATACATCGCATATTTCTGCGCTCATGTAAGAATTATTATGTCAAGGGTGCTAGAATTTCAATTATTTTCAATTATATAATTAATTTGTTCGAAAATGTAATAATGGTATTTTCTTAATAGATTATTAACAAAAATATATTATAACAGTTCATTTACAATAGGTGCCTTTCGTATTCATGCCAACGTGCAGTTATTTATTTGCTGTTCTTATCTTATAAATATTATGTCAATAGTACCAGTACACAGTACAGTAACAATACCTTCATATTTTAGGGCTGAAGTTTTGATTTTTATTATTGTTTTAATTGATATCATTATAAGGGATGCATGTGGTGATTAAGTGTGTGTGATTAAGTTAGTTAGTTAGTGTGTGTGATTAAGTTTAGTATTGGACTTATAATTATCTGCAAAAATGAATAAGCTGAAAAAAGTTATATTTAAAATAAATAGTAAAATCTCAACTAGGTATGTTGAGATTGTTGTATTTTGGTGTTAAAGTTGATAGGGAAAATTGTTTTATTTAGGTATTTTTACTATTGTGATTGCTGAACGAAAACTGGTTTGTTTAACTTTTTTAAGTTGGGAACACTAAGATATTGTTTTAACGGTGTTAAGGTATATGTTACATTTTACTTAAATTTTTATTTCGATAGAGTATGTTATTGAAAGGTTGATATAAGTAGCTTTGGAGTATAATAATATAACATTATTTTCTGACCGCGACTAAATATTAAAACTTGAGATTAATTTTAATATATTTATACTTTAAAAGTGAAATGATGCAATACCTTTCTAGACAAGATATTATAAACATACGCTAGTGAGACGAAAATTATGCGTCATACACATTACAATGTTGGATAGGTCGTGACTCAAACCCAAATTAGTTTCGAAGTCCCTTTGATATTATATGATAATAATTTTCCCGAATCTCACATGTGTAAAAAGGATTTGAGTACTTAATTAAAATGATACAATTTATGAAAATATTATATATACATAAAGTCTATATAAATATAGGTGATTCTATATGAAATAATCGATGGTTTACTGATATACCATAGTACATAGTAAGTAATTACTATTAGGTAATAAATTGTATTAATCAACTACGCCAATAGTTGTTGACGAGTATGTTTTGAAATTCACGGTACTGCGCAAAACCTATGTGTATTACAATGTTAGTAAGTAATAGAATTTGATAATTATATTTGACATACCCCTTGCCGGTCTCAGCGGGAGGTTGTGTCGGCTGTACCAGATTTGGAGGGGATAGCATAAGGGTAATTGCTGGACCCGCCGGATAGGGTTGCTTCTGCGTCGGAACGTCCTGCGCGAGCACAGGCTGCACGTTTTTCTCATCGCAGTAGGGGTAGTACGCGTCAAAAGGCCAGCTCGACCAATCTTCTAGAATCGACCAGTCCATGGTGTACTCCTTGTGGGCGACGGTCGATTACTGCGCACCGGTAAGGGAGCACGCGTGCACCGGCGGACGCATCGCACGCGCACTGACGCGCACCGCCCCCACTACAACCGAGCAAAGTGTTAATAACAACTGCAAGTCGTTTATCCGCAACGATATTGCACTGCGAAGTATGCAAACCGAATGATAAACGCCGGTCTTGATTTGCCTATTAATTAATCATTTCTTCGAGTTGGTTTTCATCATATCTTCAAGGGCGCCAGCAGTCGGTTCGCATCGATGAGCTATCATATAGCTGGCTCGAGATACATGCTGGTGTTCCTCAAGGCAGCTTGTTTTCTATATTTATTAATCTCATTACCCAAAACCTTCAGTCTGCGTATCATCTGTATGCCGATGACTTGCAATGGTACACACAAGCGAGTATTGACAATATTTCTACAGCGGTGGACATGATTAACAGGGACCTTGAGTACATTAAGAACTGGTCTGACAGGTTTGGCCTAATGGTCAACCCTTCGAACTGTCAGGCCATAATAATTGGTAGCCTTCGGATGATCCAGAGATTGAAAACAGTAGCTCTAACTCCTATCTTTTTTAATAGTACTGAGATTCAATTGTGTTCTACTGTGAAGGATCTAAGTTTATTAATTGATTCCACTTTGCTGGAAACCAAGCGATTAGCCAGAAAGTCACCGGTACCTGCGTTCTCTTTATCGCCTAAAAAATTTTCTACCATCTGCAATTAAGACAATGCTTGTGCAAAGTTTAATTTTTCCCCTAATCGACTATGGCGATGTGTGTTATTTCGACCTGAATGCAGATCTTCTCAACAAATATGACCGTCTTCTGAATATTTGCATTCGATTCATTTTCAATCTTCGAAAGTATGACCATGTATCCACGTATCGATTTCAATTAAAATGGTTACCTATATATAGATAAGCTTCTGGGTGTCAATCTGGGTATTCAAAGAACTCACAACCACGGAGTCATCGTCATCAGCCTCTTCAAAGGAAGATCTACGGGAAATATTTTTCAAACATTCCTCGCAGCTCCACTCGAAGTTCGGCGAATTGCGTAGAGTATTAATCTGTTTATTAGACAGCTTGGCGCAGGATGGATCCGAATGGACAGTAATGTTGTACCCAAGCACCAGACCCCGGCTTTTTTGGTAATATGTTTCTTACAGTTAGCACACTTCACCAACACCATTGTGGGTGGTTGAAAACAAAGATACACACAACTGATCGAAACGGCGCACTGACGTGAACTCCAATAGTTTACAAAAAACTGCCATGGTTTTCAAAAGTAATATAATACTTGAATTTACGCACTAATTGTATTTTTAAGAAATATTTATTACGGAGCTACTGTTCACTCTGACAACTGCCATTGACGCTTTTATATACCAGAGTCATATAGAGAGTAATTTTTTTATTTACCACTGGTTCGGAAAATACCTCTGTCCTGGGAAAAATCCGCGGGACTTTTTTTAAACATATTTCACTTTACAATCATTTTGTTTGTACAATTTTTAAATTAATTTTAATACAACCAGTATGGTGGCTATCGCCTCATTCCCAGGGGTTATTTTCATTTATGTATTCTTTGATATTATAATAAACCTTTTTGTACAATTTTCCTTTAATAAAACATTTAAACTTGTTTATTGACAAATTTTGTACATTTTCTGGGATTTTTTATCAACTATGATTTTATCAAGATGAGGTGCAATTAAATCTATTATGGACGCAATAACTGTAACGGAAATCTCCCATAAATCTGCGGTTTCTTTATTACATCAAGGGTTTCGGGTATTTTACAATATCTTGTGGTAATAATTTTTCAAATCTAAATTCTTTCAAACAGGTATTAACATTCTTTTTGAGTATGCGACATGATGCGACATAGACAGCTACATTTATAATCAATTAAGAATCAAAATGTTTGATGCGTTGTCATCCCTGAGGTCTGAGATGAAATGCCTCGTTTCCAATAAAAAAGATCTCCGGTTATATACACTCACCATACGAAACACCTACCCCAGTCACACCGACCCATTCATGCTTCAACCATAATATAGCTGCAGCGTGGCTCTACCACGTAATAAAACACAATGACTCAATAAATTAAATAATTACCTTTGGATATGAGTTTCTCTTAAACTAGGATTGCTTGCTATAATATGCTTGCAAGATACGTGTGCCGAATGCCTTTGCCGTTTTGCTGATACTCTCCTTCGCTGGGTCATCTATATGTTCAAATACCTATCTTATGTTATGTTACCGTTACCGTTACAGGCTATTAAAGCCCACTGCTGAACATAGGCCTCCCCCATAGATTGCCTCATAGGGCGGATATTTTCCATAGTTTTTTTTTTAAATTTTAGTTGTTATTAGGAAGACGCTGCTACCCATCTCCTGATTACTTTCGCTCTGTCGCCTCTTACAACACCCACGGGATGATATGGGGTAGTTGATATTCACCGCCACTACACGGTATCTTATGTTATGTATCTTAATGTAAAACCACGAATAGACCGTAACCATTTACTTTAAATAACTTTAATGAAGCAATAAAGTATATATATCCCAAGCAGCACACAAGTGTTATTAACATTAATATACCAGCCCACATAGAACTTAGAGTTCTTTTAGAAGCGTATAAGAGTGTCGAAAAGAGGCTGTATTCTTATAAGAGTGTTTTGTGAGTTATTATACAGATCAAGCTGTATAAAGTCTGTATTATAGGATGAAAGTAAGCTTAGGGTTATTAATCAGAACAGTAGTAGTACATACATACATCTTTAAGTATTTTGTAACACTTGAATCTGATTTTATCATAAAAGCTGTATAGAATCTGCGTTTTGCATGCTGTCACTTGCTATAACAGCTATGCATTTATTACAGCTCCAAGTGTTATTATAGTATCACTCAAATCTTATTTATGAGCAATGGTGTATGCCAAATTGCTTCTAAAACATATTTTTATGGCGTAATTGTACACTATTAAAATACTAAAAAAATTAATAACAGCCATATACAATTATAGCTGTATAAGTGATAGAATATCGCCATTATACGTGCGTTGCGTGTTTATATTGCGCTGGTGTACAAAATTAATTTGTTATCAATTTGTGGAAAAAAAGGAATGATTTAGTGCAGTTAGAAGATCATGTTTAATTTAAATAAAAGTTATCCAACAATTTCCCAAGAGAAGGTTTTTCTTCTTTTATACGTATTTCTACAGAGAATTATATTATGTTATGTTGGAAAAACTGCTATACAGCGTAAGTAATAAAAATATTTTACTATACAACAAACATACTCGTGCATATAAATATAATCTAGTCATCGAATATAAAGTTCAGTTTGTTTTATATTCGCAATTTAGAACGCATATCTTTAAAAGTTACTTATAAGACAATATCTGTAGTGTATTAGTTTCCTTTCACACCAAATAACAGCTGTAATACAGCTGTTACACAGCCTATTTTTTGCTTGTACAGCTACTGTCCAGCGCTACTAACGCATAAAGCTGTATAATTTGTGCCAATTTTTTACTACTCAACAAATCGAAAAACCTATACTCTCGCACTGGTGATATTTCTTTACATTACAATTCTGTTATATATGGAATCAGCGTTTTTGAATATTCCACAATCGATCGGTCTATTGGGGAAGCAAACTATGAATAGGCCTATGTTCAGCTGTGAACTTATGATGTAATGGTAATGGTATGTTGAGATGAAATAAATATAAACACAATGAAAATAGCCCAAATAAAATAATTTATAAACCATATCAAAATGTAAAGCTGAAAATAAAGCACATTTCAGTTTACCCACAAAGCAACATCGCGCAGAAAAAGCCCTGTGATTGAATAAAATTAATTGTACGATTTTATTATAAAATTAGTTTTATTCAATATAGAGTATTTGCATAAATATAACAAATTAAGCCATTTGATGTGTTTACTCGTCTGCCTGCCCAAAAAGAAGGGTAAAGTTAAATATATATAAAAAGTAAGGAATCCACATTATATGCAATAAATGAAACCACAAGTAATACTAGTCCATAGAAGTGTAGAAAAATTAAATATTAAATTAAAACCCGTAAAATAAAAAAGTGAAATTTTCAAACAAAATAAATATTAAAATAAATTAAGGAAAAGTAAACACTGTTTAGACTACGTACCTTGACCCCTTGGAAGAGTGGCAACGTGCACGCGGGTGGCATGGCGGTTGGCGGCAGGCAGCGTTATTGTCGGCACGGCCTTTGGTTCGTTTGACAATGTGCGACGAAATAAAAACTTACTCACCAAACTGTTTAGGTATTTTTACCGCCACTTTTTTATTTCGCGAAAATGGAACTGAACGAAATAAATATTATTGCATATTAGTTGCAAAATTTAATGGAACCCTAAATTTTAAAATTTTCAAAATGTCCGTCACGTTCTTGAATGCACAAGTTACATCGCCGCATAATGTTGTCCTGAAGCCTGCTCAACAAATTTCGTTAAGGATCCAGAGCCAGGGCTTTTAATTTGTGAAAGGCGGCAACAATACGATTGGGCAGTTCATCTTTGGTTTCGGAGATCTTTGAGTACACCTCATTTTTAATAAAGCCCCATAAAAAGAAGTCTAGAGGAGTGAGGTCGAGCGACCGAGCTGGCCACCGCGAGGGCCATAGCGCCCTATCCATTGTTCACCGAACATGGTGTTAAGCCGCTCTCTCGCGAGGAGTACGGAGTGTGGAGGAGCTCCATCTAACTGGAACCATACCCGCTCGTAAGCTGCCACAGACAATCCTTCTAAATATTCTGTTATTGGGCCGTTAAGAATATTGAGAAACTTCTGTGCATTCAGGTTTCCGTCAATAAAAATAGGGCCGATTATTTGATCTCCGTGAATGCCTGCCCAAACATTAATGGAAAATCGGTATTGATGAGCTAATTCCCTAAATAAATGGGGATTCGTTTGGCTCCAGTGACACATGGTTTGTCGGTTCCATATGCCGTTTCGAGTAAACGTGCTTTCATCTGTCCAAAACACATTTGATAGGAAACGTTGGTCTTGAGACATTTTTTCCAGTACCCAGTGGCAGTTAGACTCTCTAATCGCCTTATCACGGGGCAGCAGCGCCTGCACCTTAGCATATTTATAAGGACGTAGTTTGTTCCTTTTCAGCACTCGGTGTATTGTTCTATGCCTCACTATAAACACACGCCCAGCTTGTCTAAGACTGCAGGTTGGATACCGATCAAAATGGTCTAAGACTGGAAAGTGACGCGGAGCAACTCCTTCATGAGTGTTGGGCACTATGCGCTGATTTTCCCTGATTCTTTGGACAGCACCTAGGATTGTCCGGACGCTAGTAGGGCAGACGCGAGTTGCGCCGTATTTCTCACGATAAGTATGCAGATTTAACGCTGAATTTTGGCGGCATTCGCCATACAATAAAACCATGTCTGTATACTATGCCGCACTGTAAAAATGCTGCTGTCTTGGCATTTTCCGCCGCCAACACGTACGCACAAATGTCAAGTAATGTCAATATCATAGTGAAAAAATAATGAAAATAAACGTACTTAAAAACACTATTTACACACACAAAGTCAATTACCTAATAAGTGTCTATTTCACCGTAAAAAATTGTTGGACTAAATGTATTTATCTTACGAAAAATAAATCACTTGAAGCAATGCGCGTAAGCAGCGAAACGCACCTATATTCTGGAAGAATTGCGGTGAACTGAAAGCCAAACTTCCAAATTCCAAAATGGCGAAAATAATAAAAGTAATAAATAGGGTGGCCACAAGGTCCAATTATCGTTTATCGATACTTTTCTTTTTACACTTAGTACTACATTTTTATACAAGTGATTTTGATTTTGATTTGATAACAATCGACAAGTTTGTGTGATTGTTAAAAATAAAGTTTATTTTTGTACAATTGAACTTACTAAACTACCGTTTTGTGACTTCCTAGGAAACGGGTAAATAAGTATGACTTTTTTAATTGGTTGTTTTTATGGGTTTTTTATCATGTCAAAATAATTTATTATCTCTAAATCTACAAGAACACACTTAAACAAAAAAGCTTTAAAGTTTAGCTTGAAATACTTTGGTCGTAGTGTTTTTAGAATAATCATAACAACACGATAATTCTAAAAAAACCATGCCCTAAGTGTTTAAAGCTAAACATTTTTTTTTTGTTTATCGATCAGTACTCCCTTTGAAAGAAGCTAATAGTCGATAACAGGTGTCCTACTCTACGACACAGGCGCGCGCGCACTTGCTCCGTTGCCTTTGAAGAACGCCGCGTGTCTCGTGCCGCTTGTTTATGGACGCCGCCAAAAGACACCGCTGTCGATACGTCGCAATAGTTTGCACTGCGTGGCAACGTCGCTTTTTAATGTTCAAGGATTCAAGTTCATTGACTTAGTGACCCAATTCTATAGATAGTTCAAATTTGCTTAAAATTAAAACTCTACTTTTTGACCTAATTACTGGACCGATTACGTTCATTTTTTGTATATCGTAAGCAAGATCCCTTTACGGTAAATGTTTATTACATTACATTATATACGATTTCACGCGATCACTTTGTTGATCCGAAAATGTATGTTGATCCAGCGCCTTTTGTTGATCTAATATGCATCTCTGGTAACTAATGTGGCTCCGACCGGATCAACATCTACACTCACGGGACTGCTTACTAGCGTTCGCCGAAGTTGATCCGATATACAAATCCACCTTGCGATAGTTACGCAAAATGTTGATCCGATTTAAATGAGCCAATCAGAGCACAGCAAACGATCGGATTGGCTGAAAAAAAGCCGCGACGTTGCCGTTGCGTATCTTTGGCGCTACAAGCTACAGATTAAACGGATAACTGAACAACTCGACAACGCCACGACTTGTAGCGGAAGTGGTGACAGCGAAGATATTGTCTAAGGTGGAACTTGGATAACAAAAACACTGCTTCACTACATCAAAATAATAATCACAAACAAAACTAAAAATATCTATCAAAGAAACATAATAATCAATAACATTGCAACCTGACTTACTTATTAGTCGCTAGTCACTAGAATTAAGGACGCGTTTGCAAAATTGATAGGTATAGAATCGAACTATTACATTGACACGGGTCACACACACAAGTGTACGCACGGTTAGCTGCGGGAATCGTAATCAAGTAAAAACATTTTGATAATTTGAAAGATTGAACTTTTTCTCATTTCTTATACCTACAAAAATATACTTAGATACGAAATACATATAGCTACTCCAGAGACTGCTAGGCACTAGAAGCCCTCTGCTAGCAGTGAGATGTTGGCTGGTGACTTTGGACTGGTTTTGTTAGTTATGATAAGACCTTACCTCCGGACTTGGTGGAGTGTCTTGGAGGTATACTTCGGTGACTGCTACTGGAACTCGCCAACGAGTAGTACTAGGTGTACCGAGTTTGGGCTCGTTTTGTTAGTTATGATGAGAGCTAATCTCCGGGCTTGATGCAGAGACCTGATGGTGTACTTCGGATACCGGTACCCGGAGATTAGCTCTCATCATAACTAACAAATCGAGCTCAAACTCGGCACACCTAGTTCTACTCGTCGAGGAATTCCAGTAACAATCACCGAAGTACACTTTCATATCACTTCATAAAGTCCAAGACGAATGGGCATTTATATATATGTTGATATATAAATTCCACTTACTTTTAACGAAACAAAATATTGTAATAAAAATGTGTGATTATAAAAATAATAATATTATTTTACTATGTATCAAATTCGGATATTTTGTGTTTGTACAGCGATCTTTTTCAGCATGAGATGCTGCAATCAGGCGATACAGTATCCCATAGATAATATGAGCGCGGACTGTGGTTTCATCGAAATTTTTGTACAATAAATCAAAACAGACACAAAAATAAAATAACCCTCATTGCAGTCGATTATGATTCATCCGTATTAGCAAAATATGTGAAAAAATAAGCATCAGTTTTTTTTACGACTATTTGTAACATATTGATAAAAAGTAAACACCACTATTTTTTATTGAATATGTCTGCCTACTTATAGTATTTTTAGAAATCTTAATATATATTGATAATAGAACAAAAATTTTACCTAAACTCGAGCCGGTACTGTTAATTTTATAGAAAATGGCTAGGGAAGATCGTTTTTACAATATAAAAAACTATTATTTTTAACAAAAAAGTTACTACCATTTGAAGATGGAGAACCATTCTATACGTGGTAGTTATTAGTTATAATTGATTTGGTTTAGTTTTATCACAAAATGTACAGAGAAACAGCATAATTTTGTCCGATTTGCAAACGCGCCCTTAAACAATTAAAAAACAAAAAACTGCTTTACTATTTAAAAACAATAATCTCAAACAAAATTCAAAAATATCCTTTAAAGAAACATAATCAATAACATTGCAATCTGACTTACATATAAGTCACTAGTCCTCACAATTAAATAATTACAAGACAAAAACACTGCTTCACTATATCAAAACAATAACCACAAACAAAATAAAAAAATATTAATTAAAACTATTACTATTACTTATAGTACAGAATAAATAATTAGGTACTTTTATGTCACAACTCACTACTTAAATAACATTTCAGCATTTGATTTATGAACGTCTTTCTTACCTAATTACTCAAACGAAGTAGTCTACTGGGTTCTCTGTCACACGCAGAAAGCGACGTTCACGCTTTGTGTTCGAGTAACTATTCGTCAATTTTGGCTCCGGATCCACTTAATCAAAGTAAATGTCGCATGTAAGTTAAATATACTCTAAGATCTAAGAAATCATATTCAGTATGATTTTTTCGACCGTTGATGGATCAACAAATGTTGGTCAAATCGCTGACGAGTATGTTGAAAATCTGTAAGTGCAGATCCACCGTATATATATATACTCAGCTCTGCGTCCTGATATACTTTGATCCATCCTTGATGCGCGTGTGACGTCGGTGGATCTGCACTTACAGATTTTCAACATACTCGTCAGCGATTTGATCAACATTTGTATATATATATCATAGACTTAGAATATACTAGCGTATAGACCACCTGACAGCCCGAAAACGCGTGACCAATTTTGATTTTTCATTGTGTGCGTTAGCTAGTGATGTATATTTTACTTAAAAGGACTATCAAAAATGATTGTTAAGGAAGCGGTAAAAAGATTATAAAAAATTGTTTAGTGCATGAAGTTGAATAACTTCAAAATTTAACTGAATTTTACCATGATAGTTCTAAAATAATTAAAAAATATTCATATAACATGTTCCTGGGAATAAGCTGAACCTACCTGCCTTTTGTTGGATTTTAATTCAAATGTATAAAATCCCAGGTGACTTTACCGAAAAACCTAAAAACTCCCCAATAATCAGATCAGAATGTTGTATTTTCGAGCTATGATCTTTGGAGAAAAATATTTACTGCCGTGGGCAGTTCCCCGGAATTTCTTTTTTAACATATTGTTAATATAAATAAGTATATACTTAACTAAGTATATACCTATTTATATTTTATATATTTTATAAAATGTTTTGATGGGGAAACAAAAACGGGGACACGAAGTACAACATAATGGCTGCTTTATTTTCATATAAGTATTACTTGTGATAATTACAAACATTTAATAATTAATAATTAAGGAAGTGACGACCCCATCGCCCGCTGACGTAACAGTTAAGTGACAAAACTGCTACGTCGGCGCAGTCAATCAGCGCCTTGCCAAGAGGTGTGAGCGCCGTGCCTCGGCAGAAATGAGGTGCTAATTTGGGCCCGTTTGTGCTTACGGCCAAATCATGAAACGGTGCCGGGTCTGGGCGTCTCCGTTAATTGACGCCCACGTAATGGATGATGGAAGAAAATAGAACGCGCATAGGGCCGCTGCCTGGGGTCGCCGGGGCGCGTCTGGAGCTGGCGCTGGACGCGACAGCATGCGGACCGCCAGCCGAGCGCGGTGCTGCACGACCACCTGTGCCCTCGCATCCATCATCCCCACCAGATGGCTTGGTGTCGGCAGGGTCCTCTCGGACTCGGCAAGCGGCACCCGCCGCTGGTGGAGTAGTGCGCCGCATGCGTTGGACAAAAATATGAACACAAACGCATTGCGGGCGTACTATAGGGCGAAGGAGGAAGAAACTGGAGGGATAGCGTATCGGGCCGGATGCATCGCTTTTTGCTGAGCTGGAGCCATCTGTTCCCGTCACAGAGCAAAACCTGGCAGACAGAGTTCGGTACATCTTACGCTCGAAAATATTTGATGATGCCGAACTCGAACGACTACGGCGTGAGGCTATTCCTCATCGAATGAACCAGCTATAGCTGGGGATGCGGCTCTAAGGCCATAGACCAGCAGCCACGTGTGGAAGCCGCCATGGGTCTTCCCGCTCTGGTTGATTCAGGCGATGATGGAATGGTCACCCGAACTAGAGCAGATGAGGAGTAAATTGGAGGAGGCGATTGTGGAAACGCGCTGTACGCCTCTCGAAAATCGACCGCGACTCCGCGCATAACCTAAGCAAGCGGAATCGGGATGTCGTGACGGCCTGAACCCACTGCTGGCAACCTTTTGGAAACCAGCCGGGACCTTTGCGATACGGACTCAATACTCTTTGGCGCCGCTTTGCAGTTTGCCGCATTGTTGGTGCCAAACTTCCACGTCTGGACGTGCTGCTGGGCAAAGTAGCACTATCCCAGCCTGGAGAAGAAGGATTGAGGACCGTATCACAAAACAAGCCCTCATCGGCAGACTGATAAGCTTCAGGTCGGGCAATAATAGGCCGAGTTGTGCGCACCGTCAGGATGGCGTTTGCTGGGACAAATATCAGTTTGTCCCAGCCGGATATAACGCAAAAACTGACGGAGCGCATAGACGACCTGAAGCAGAGAATCGCTGCTTGGGGGAAGCGGATTCGGCGATATACCGAGAGGTCGACACGGTTCAACCAGAATCGTCTCTTCCAGAGTGATCAGAAGAGGCTCTATAAATTATTGGAGCGGCCAATGGTACGTGGAACGGGCTCAGCACCGAATCAGGCCGACACTATCGCATTCTGGCGCGGCCTGTGGTCAGAGCCCGTAAACCACATCGAGAGCCCTTGGACGGAATTGTGGCAAGTCAGTGTGCGAGTGTTACGCCCATGGACCCCGTCATCATAACGCCGGATGACGTAGCTGAGGCGGTCCGAACTGGAAAAGTCCGGGGCTCGACGGACTGCATCACTACTGGCTGAAGGGGTTCGTGGTGTGTCACGCTGTGCTCGCCCGACAGTTTCAAGGGCTCTCGACAAAAGTCGCTCCCGAGCCTCTTCACTACTGGGATCACTCATTTGGTTCCTAAAGACCGGATTCCACAGACCCGAGCAAATACCGCCCCATAACGTGTCTACCTACCATATACAAGACACTAACATCCATTTTGAGCGCGAGAATCACTCGTCACCTGAACGCAAATCAGGTGATGTCGCGCGCTCAAAGTGGATGTCGGAACGTGGTCGTGGAACCAAGGAACCACCTCATTGACGCGGTCATTGGCAAGGTGGTTAAACGCAACCGTCGGAACCTCTCCGCCGCCTGGATAGACTACAAAAGGCATTCGACTCGGTGCCTCATACATGGCTTAAGAGGGTCCTCGAGCTGCAAGGTTGACTGCACAGTTCGAGACTTCCTCGGGCAGTGTATGGGGCAGTGGAGCACGATCCTTGTCATCTAGGCGAGCGGTTGACGGCTGCGGAGAACCACATAAGGATAAGAAGGGTATTTTCCAGGCGATTGTCTGAGTCCAATCTGGTTCTGTTTTCTCTGAACCCTCTCAGTACCTTACTGGAGGGTTCTGGGAGGATTTCAGCCGGAAAGGAGGTACAAAAGTGACCCACCTTTTCTATATGGATGATCTCAAGTTATTCGCCTCCAGTCGCTCACATCTTGTGGAATTGCTAAACATCACTTGTGATTTTAGCAATTCTATTGAATGGAGCTGGGGACGGATAAGTGTGCGGTCCTCCATGTCGAAAGGGTAGGGTTGCTAACTCTGAGGGCATAGACTTATCTATGCCCATCAACATAAGGACCCTTTCCGAGGCTGAAACATACCGATACCTGGGTATGTCACAGAACATAGGTATCGATGAGGCGGATATGAAACAGTCAGTTTGCGATGTGTTTTATGCACGCTTGACAAAAGTGCTCAACAGTCTTTTGTCGGGTGAATAAGACACACGCATATAACGGTTACCGCCTGTCCTCACATATACCTTCGGCATGCTCAGGTGGACTCAGACCGAACTGAACGCTCTGGATAGAAAAGTCCGCACTGTTATGACGTCACACAGAATGCATCACCCGAGATCGTCAATAATGAGGCTGTACTTGCCGCGGAAACATGGTGGGCGCGGCTTTTGAGCGCTCTCACCATGCATAATCGCGAAGTGTGCAGCCTCCGTAATTACTTTCAGGCGAGATCGGATGATCCATTCTACAAGGACGTCATTTCGTGTGATAAAGGGCTTACTCTATCCAGCCAACGAGCAATGGCAAGACCCAGCAGTACAGTGCATTTCCGACCGGGAGACCGTATGGAAGGAGAAGGAGCTCCACGGGAGGTTCTACAAGGCTCTACATGAGCCTTTCGTAGACACAGTCGCTCTCCACTGGCTACGTTTCGGTGACCTCTTTGGGAAACCGAGGTTTTGTCTGTGCGATACAGGATCAGGTTATTAAGACCAACAATTATCGGAGATACATCCTAAAGGATGGCGCCGTCGACATCTGTCGAGCTTGTCGCCATCCCGGCGAGTCACTTAGGCATGTCATCTCCGGTTGTTCGGCGCTTTCTAACACTGAGTATTTGCACAGACACAACCTAGTAGCCAGGATTCTACACCAGGAGCTCGCTCTGAAATACGGTCTCGTGGATAGGAAAATGCCATATTATAAGTACTTGCCGGAAGCCGTGCTCGAAAATGACCGCGCCAGGCTCTACTGGGACCGGGCCATCATCACAGACAGGACTATTCTTGCGAATAAGCCTGATATTGTGCTGATGGACCGGGCACAGTCAGGATATTTTGGTCGATATTACCATTCCTTATGACGAGAACCTCGTGAAAGCCGAAACAGATAAGCTGACAAAATATCTAGACCTGGCTCACGAGGTGACCGACATGTGGGTGGTCTGCCGACCGAAATTATTCCTGTGGTCGTTTCTGCGAACGGGCTAATCCCGGTCAGCCTCGGGTCATCTGAGGCGACTGGGACCCGTGACGGACCGCTCCGTGCTCAAATGCAGAAGGCGGTGCTCCTCGACACCGCCCGCATCGTCCGCCGGTTTCTTTCCTTTCCCCTAACCCTCGGCCGTTTGGTCTCTCTGCCGAGGGCTTCCATTTGGTTGGTTTTATTTATTTATGTATTATTTGTGTTAGTATATTTAATATATATACATATATATTTATGTATTTTATTTACTATATTTCTTTTATATATTTATTCAGCCCAACCAAATGAGAATACTTTATAAATATCCCGAAAATTAAATAGATTATAGAAGTTTATTTTAACATTCTACTTAAGTATGAATGTAAACTTAATAATTTAAGGAAGGAAACTTGTAGGAATCAGTTAAATAAGATTGCTCTGTTTAAAGGCCAATATGTTTATGAGGCTTCATCATGCTTCATGTTTATATTCTTTCATCTGTCCCTGAAAAGTATAAAGTAATAATAAACTTATTATCATTTCACAGTAAAGTGCACTAAGTGTCTAAGGATACAGATGCACTCTCTATTCTCTCAATCTCGGTATGTTAAGAAAATGGTCACTCATTCATGGACTGACCGCGGCAAGTGCAACTTAATTTCGCAGATCTATTGATCTGCGCAGCTATTACTTAACCACGAGTTCCTCTTCTCTACGAATAACGCTGTAGGGGATACACCACGCTATTTAAGATCTCGCGACAATGTCGTCGGCCATCAAGCATGAATCGGGCATTGACCGTTGTGAGTATCAAATACTATGGAATTTATACTATCACGTCTCATGCGCAGTCGTCTAGTAGCGCTTGAGGAGCATTACTAAATATCTATACCTAACTACGCTAAAAGTTTTATCTTTTGGAAGTTTTATGATTTGGGAATATAATCCGAAGTGCCGAAGCTCCGCTCAATCCCTTGGGGAAAATAGCATGATGCTATGAATATTGTACTAGTATGACCGTGAGGCTGTGCGATTGGTTCAGCTAGGTTATACATTTATTTTGGTTGATAAATAGATACTTAGTTGGGTTCATAATGGCTTAAAGAGGATAATCTCAAGATTTTTTTGTCTTTAATGTACTACAGTTTTATAATGTAAGAAAATCTGTCTCTATATTTATCTAAAGTTTTGAAAGTTATATTTTTGAAGTCTTATTATAACAATAGTTTACTTACTGGTGCAAATAATGTAGAAATGACTCCTTTTAATAAAATTGTTTTTATTCTACTTTTTCTTTTATACTTCTCAAGAAAATGTTTGCTGCAAATTGTTGAGTTCTTCTTTGCATTCCAACCAACCCGTCCAATGAACCTTAACCACTTTTTCTAATTATAGAATCTGGAGGGAATCTGTTTGAAAAACGGCAAAATAAAATTACATTTTAGAACGCATACCGAGGATTTATTTTCTTTTTGTGTAGGCAAGTCTATCGATTCATTATAAACATTCAAGATAAATATCGACATTAATTTTGATATAGTTGAGTCAATTCCTAGCGTACATGTAAAATATTTTGTATAAAAATGTATTTACCAAATTCATGCAAACTATCAACAACGTGACTTTTTGCTTTGCAAAATATCAAAATTAACAAAATAATTGAACATATTCTATATTTAAAACAGTATGTAACATAAATTTTAACCAAAAATAAACGCGTCATATCATTGACGATGTCTTGAGAATTTACCTGTGATATGTGAAATTATCAGGATTATTTCTATTATTAACAGCACACTCACTCACGGAACAATTAACCATTTTGGAAAAAAGTTACTTACTAAAAATAACCACTATTATACTTTAAAAAATTACAAAATATCTCGGAGCTATTTCTTGCGTGCCGAATTGTGCCGACCTGTCATTCAAAATCGGTTACAGAGTCATGAGATTTGGTATCCTTTTCTATCTTGCATTTTTTCCATAAGGAATTTTTTTCTCCCTTGCACACTATGTTGGTCTATACGATAGTATATCATAAGTCTATGATATATATATATATATATATATATATATATATATATATATATATATATATATATATATATATACAAGCTGTCCCAAAAGTCGAATTTATTTCGACTTAATTTTAAACTTAAGGAAAATTTATCCCAAAATTTAAGAAAAAGTATGACTCGAATGCGTCACTATCTATCACATCACTCACACTTAATGGATTAATTCTTCCTCTCACTCAAACTAGAATCTTAGTTACTCTCATGGCAAGCTTTGGTTACACTAAAATCATCTCATGGCAAGCTTTGGTTACACTAAAATCATTTTTAGTAGTTAAAAAGAATTTTATCAAAACTGGGAATTTTGAAGAAAATTTTTTCCCCCTGTAATCTAAGAAATAATGTAGCAATTGCTATACTATTTTAGAATCCTTAATAGGCTAGTGCTTGACCACAAATACAAAAAATGGAGGGGAAAAAGGTTTTTTAAATAAATTACAACAATATTGGTATCAAATTTTATTAAAAAGTATTCTAGTAAAAAGTCAATACCATTGCAATAATATATATGTCACAGCCAGCTAGCTTAATTAGCCGTTCAATTAACAGCCTAGCCATTTAAAAAAAATGTAAAAGTTTATTACAAAATGACATAATGTGCATTATGTTACCTTGTAATAAAATGATTACATATTACATTATTTTAGTTATTGTATTAAAATACCTTAAAAAATTACCCTTCTGATTGCGGCTTTAGCTGGCTAAAAGTGTGAAACTGAAAAATAATTCATGGATAATGAATAAACGAATTAATGGTTTTTTATTCCATATTGATTATTACATAATACTTATTGACAGTCATTTTTTTATTTACCACTGGTTCGGAAAATACCTTTGTCCTGGGAAGAACCAACAAGAAACCCAGCGGGACTTTTTCTTTAAACATATTTCACTTAACAATTATTTTGTTTGTACAATTTTTAAACGAATATTCATAGAACTAGCATGGTGGCGATCACCTTATTCCCAGGGGCTATTTTCATTCATGTATTTCTTGATATTATAGTAACCCTTTTTGTACAGTTTTTCTTTAATAAAACTTTTAAAGGAGTCAGTCGTTTTTGGGCCCACTAGAAATTTTAATGACCCTTAATGGTATTACATACAAAAAAAAGTTACCAATTTATTATAATAAATGAGCTATAGATTTTATGAATATCTAAACGGAATCAAGAAATCTAAAAAAAATTAGTGGTTTTGATATTCCGTGTTCTGGTTAATGTAATATGGGAAAAAATGCGTGTAATGAATCATTTTTGCAGTATCTATTAAAAGAAAAATGTTTTTTTTTACAAAGATAACTTATTATATACATATTATATTTATACTTATTTGTATATTATATATTTATTACTAAAAAGGGATACCACTGAGATTTTTATCCTATTTCTAAAAGTGTTAGCTTATATCATATAACATGATTCAAAGACACCGTGGAACGAAACGCTATTTTGTCATTGGCTTCCGTGCTGGGTAATAACCGACGGCCATATTATCAATTATCATAATATAAGCATCATATCTATGTCTGTGCCGGCGGCCGGGTATTACTTTACGGCATTGAGATTCGTCACGCTGCTGTTTTTTCTACTTATTTGTGGATTTCATCGCACTGTGCGAAGACAATAACTAGCCGAGACAGGAGCAGATGTGCGCCAACTTTTATATTTGTGGATTTCTCAAGAGGTGAGTATCTTATCTTATGGAATGTAAAGAATTCAACTGTACAAAACCTTTATGTGAAATATATCTTATTTTTGTCACTCTCGAAGTTCTAGTCCAAAAATATTATACTACGGAAACGAAAACTACTAATTTTCGTTTATAATGTATTACATTTTATTTTATTTTTACTGAATATTGAGATATGGTACGAGTTTTTAGAAATAATAATAAACGACCCACACCGACACTTAACGATCTATACATGTTTTAGTACTTAATTATTTTAAGTTTGTAAATACAACAAATTCATATGTCAATGTCTAATCAATGCAACAAGTGTTGGATTATATTATACAGGTTAGCCAAATATTCCACATTATGTATTTAATTCGCCAATGACATTCGAAAATGAAAACTGACGAGTTTAATTAAAAGTATATGTGAGTGTATAATGCAAGTTTTCTTTTGCTCCTAGAATTTTGGTAAATCTATAATTTATGTTGAATTACCTAAAACAAATGACAAACACAATTCTTATTAGTATGTTAAAAGGTTAAAAGTGTCAAAGTATTGAAGTGTTATGTTATTGGTAAAATCTAATTTAATTAATAGATAAAATAAAATCACACAAAATATACACAAATCTATGTTAAAAGTGTCTGTCAGAGTAACTATATCCACAACCGTTACATCCTATCAAAAGCCCATTGCTGAACATAGACCTTCCCTCAGATTTCCTCAAAGGAGGATACTTGCTATAGTTGCCATGCTTAGTAGACGAGTCGGCAACCACAGTTTTTTTATTGGTAGTTGTTAATAGGAAGACGCTGCTTAAATTCAGAAGGAATGTACACACATTCCTTCTGAATTTAATATTTATAGATATGGATAACATAAAAATAAATGGATGTTATTAGGGAATACATATTAGTGTTAGCAGTAGTGTTGTGTAGCGACAGTAGGAATTCATAAGAGCAGACGAAGGTTATATGAACTTTACCATGAAAGATCATATAATCTTTCCGATGCTTTTAGTGAATATGTCAAAAATTATTCTAAAATGTTTAAAAGAGTTTGCTACACAGCCAAATCCTTACATATAAGCAACAAAATTAAGACGACTAAGAATTTTTTTCATAACATAAAGGGCGACAAACGAGCACACACCACCTGTTGGTAAGTGGTTGTTGTGGTCCATAGACTTCTACATCTATTCTCGATTACAAATCAAAATGCAGATGCGTCGTCACCCGTGAGGACTAAGATGGAATGCCTCTTTTCCAGTAAAAACGGTCTCCGGTTCTCTACACTCACCTTACGAAACACAATAGCGTTACACTGCTATTTTACGCTGGTATTCTGTGAGAGCGTGGTCCTTCCCCGGTCGAGCCGACCCATTCGTGCTACAACGATATTACTAATATAACTGCAGCATTGCTATACCACGTAAAAAAATAAATGACGTGGAGTATAATTAACCGCGAAACCGGTAAAAACAAACCGCGTAACTCAAACTATCAATTGAAAATTAACAATGAATTGAATTCGAATACTAATGTGCTCTTAAATGGGGAGGAGTTGAGTCTTGTGGATACCACGATTTTTCTTGGTATAACTATAGACGCGAAGCTTTAATGGGGCTCCCATATATTTAAATTAACAAGCAGACTTAGTTGTGCAGCAAATGCAGTAAAAAAGATTAGAAGTCTCACTGATTTTGAGACAGCTAGATTAGTTTATGTTAGTTACTTTCGTAATCTCTTATGGAATTTTGCTATGGGGTAATGCGACTGATATTTAAGCCATATTTGTTTTGCAAAAGATAGCCATACGGGCGATTTATAACTTACATTGTAAAGAGTCGCTCAGAGAAAAAATTAAAAAATAAACATATTAACTTTGGCGTCGCAATATATTTATGAAAATGTAATGTATGTACATAAAAACTTAAATAACTTTAATAAGAATAAGGATGTTCATACTTTAAACACTAGGAACAAACATAAGCTTGTAATGCTAGTTACTAGACTCCACGGTGTCGGTAATTCATTTATGGGGCAATGTATACGCTTTTACAACAAAATCCCAGAACATGTTCAAAGTTTGTCAATAAACAAAGGAGACAGTTTCTTTTTGTATGGAGAATGGGCCCACCAAAAACTGTGATGACTCGTAATGAAATGTATGTAGATTTATTCCTTATAATCTCTAGATTACTACAGTAATATTAGTTGTACCATATATAAAGGGAATACTGAGAAAATAACAATCAAACGGCAATCTCATTATAACCTAAAATGCCATACGGGCGACGGTCTAATACCTAGTTTTTTATTGACATCCTATTTTATAATAGGGCACTTTGAATAATAAACAGTATAAAAAAGTTGTAGGTTCTTCGAATTCTTAAGTACTACTTGGTGGATGGAATTTTTTTTTAGTCGTACCGGAGTAAACAGTACGAATAAAAAGACGTGGTGATGTATTGATTCTTAACTGTATTTATTATTTATTGTGGTGTATTGAATACTAAGCACAGAATACATTACAAATATATTCAAGTGAAGCAAAAAGTAAGCCAAAACTATGCTCAACTAATTCTAAAAACAAGCACACATGTACTTATTTATCTAATATCATTTGCAACCAGTAACACGGTTTTAGGTGCATGTGTGCGTCCAACAGTGAACTTTTAAGGGGTGTTTTGCGAGTTTTACCTTTACAGTGATTGAGAAAATAAATAGCACATAAGACGGCACGTGAACTGGTCGTGTTAGGATAAAAAAAAATCTGTATTGTCACTGTATTTGTTATTGCAAAATCATTACATTCTTAAAGCAGTATTAAAAGTGACACATGCCACCAGGTGCAGTGTCAGGACATTGCTATTAATATGTATTGATTGAATAACATGTTTACATTACAAGCACCATTAAAACCAAAATGACTGGATAGTAACATATCCGATTTTTACGATATTAACCACGAAAAATAAATAGCATGTAAGGTGTTTTGAACTATTTGTGTTAGGATAAAAAGAAACACTGTATTGTCACTGCATTTTTATTGTTTATTATTGTAAAATCATCATATTCTTAAAGCAGTCTATTATAAGTATCACAGGCCGCGAGGTGCAGTGCCAGGACATTCTTTTAATATGTGTTGATTGATTAGCATGTTTACATCCAACCACAATTGAAGCTAAAATGTAAAATTCTCGAGTAGCAGTCTCGTACCGGTAAGCTCAGTGTGGGGCGGCTACCCTCTAGATGGAGTGAAGACCTGGTAAGACATTCAAAAAGTCGATGGATGCAGGTGGCTCAGGACCGTGCTTTGTATAATTCCTAGGGGGAGGCCTATGTTCAGCAGTGGACTTGTGTAGTGCTGTAATGATGAAGAAGTTTTAAACTAGTTGTGTACGGATACGGATCGACCGGGGTACGACACGCTCTCACGGAAAACGCTACCAGCGTAAAATAGTAACTTAATGCTCCTGTGTTTCGTATGGTGAGTGTAGAGAACCGGAGTTATTTTTTACTGGAAACGAAGTACTCCATCTTAGTCCTCAGGTGACAATGCATCTGCATATTGATTCTTAAACGAGGTTAAATGTAGATGTCTATGAGCCACAGCATCTACTTACCATCAGGTGGACCGTGCGCTCGTTTGTCACACTTTTCCATAAAAAAAAACAAAAGGAGATTGTCAATTGAAAGAGATACGAAAAGGTACCATTCAACTTGCTCGGCGTTTATTTATAAATTAGGCGCTTTATTTATAATAAGGCACATAGTAGAAACAGGTCAAGTAAGCAACAATAATTACAAGTTTTATTGATTATTATTCATCATTACAACAATTCACTGCTGAACATAGGTCTTCCCTAAATTAAATATATAATGTGAAATATTGTATAGCCCTTCCGTCAACTGCCATCGCGTTTCGTCCCGTATGGTGTCGTAAAAGTCGTAACAGAGTAAAATAAAGATACCAGGAGATGAGCAGCAACATCTCCCTATAGAATACCACAAAAAGCTTTGGTTGCCACAAGCGTAGCAACTGTGGCAAAAACTACCATATAGTAATGATGCATATTTATATTACTATATAAATATGCATCATTACTACTTGTGTATAAATTATTCCAATCATTGTGAGGTTCATTTAAGTGGTATTCACAAATACGAGCGCACAGTGGCACATAAAATGAGTTATCTATCAGCAATCTCTCTTTTAGTAGCTTAGGTATAAAGAATCTAGATAAATGATTACATAACTTAAAAATACAGTGACGGGAAGTAGAAGCAGCACGCTTATAACTAGCCACAGAATAGAATAGAATCATTTTTATTCAATATAGATTACAATACATAATACTTATTAAAAGTCATTTTTTACTTTTACCACTGGTTCGCAAAAAAACCTCTGTCCTGGAAAGAACCAGCAAGAAACCCAGCAACACTTTTTTTTTTAAAAAAAGCACATTTTACAATATAATATTTTATACAATTGTTTTGAAAACATTTAGAAACAGCATGGTAGCGATCACCTCATTCCCAGGGGTTATTATCAGTCATGTACTCTCTAGTAGTATAATAACCCTTACTAGACAATTTTTGCTTAAGAAATAATTTAAACCTTTTGATAGAAAAGGTCTGCATATTATTATAGTAATTGTTGATGCCGCTCTGGAAATGGCAGGAGTTACAGTTACAGGCATAAGGGGTGGTAGTGGGATGTTACCGATGTCTTCAATATTCATGGATTGTAATTCCATATCCCTGTTATCATTTGTGTCTCCATACAGTTGTAGAAGCTCTCGTCCGACAAGATTGCAGACTCATTCTAAATGATCCACCTGAAAAGTGTTTTTTTTTCATCAACTAACCGAATAGACTATAGTTTTACAGTGTCTACCACCTAAATAATAATATTTATTAATATTTTATTTATTTCAATCTTTATTACTAATAAACAGTCTTAATGCCTCTTAAATTATATGTAAATAGCATGTACTTGTTTCCCTTCATAATACTTTTGTAGTAAACCAGATTCCACTAAGGTAAAAAGAAATAAAAATACATCAAATCAGAAAGGTAAACAAGTGAAGTAGTTATTTTAGAATTATAACATTATTTGACTAAGTATAAGTTCTTAGACGTTTTATTTACACTAATTTCATTTAAGGTAAAAAATATTACTTTTGTATTAAGTACAAAGGTATACAAATATGGGGTAAGGTAAGGAAGAAGTAGCATCTAACTAAAGAAAAAAAACTAAGGCAATCTGTGGGGGAGGTCTATGTTCAGCAGTAGACTTTTGATAGGCTGTAAAGTTAAAGATAACCTGGTGGTGAATAGCCAAATTGTTTGTAGTGCGAGGTGTATGATACTACAAACATCAATCTGTGTGCCAAAGCGATTATGCCAACTCCTCCGGGCAAGCCTATTTCAGGCAGGGGATCACTTACAGGCTGTTAAAGTAAAGTAAGTACCTGGTGTGATGGTATCCACTGCAAAATAATATATCTTTCTGCTGAGTTAATTGGCACAGCCCGTGTGTGGTGTGCTCTTAAAATTGAAGATCCACTCGAATGAGCAGTTTCAATACTTTCTTGCAATATTCTTAGGCAGTTACAACAAACTGCATCAAGTAGGTGTAACTGAAAAAATTGGGAATGCAAATAAAAAATAAAGAAGTAAAGAAATATTAAATTCAGAAAGAATGTACATTACCTACAATCAACAAAATAAAATAAAAATAATGTAATCAAATTCTTGCTTCTCTGATGGAGTTTAAATATAATAAACATAAATAGTAGATGTATTTAATCAAATATAGATACAGAAGAATATAAATATAAATATAAATATAGATATAGAAGGTTTTTTTACCATATTACATTAGTTTTGCATTAATAGGAACAAACACAGTTTTCTCAATTACCTGTTTTTTGTGCATTTAAGGTAATGAAACCATTTGACCACAGTGATCTGAACTAAGTTTTTGAATTATTGATTTGTCGATTGGTACAAAACCTGTAAAATATTATCAATACACGTTGCACTACTTCCTGCAATACGTGTAGCTTTAATGAATAAATTATCAAGATTATAGGATTTGAGCAAAGAGCCAAATTTAATACTGATGGAAGAAGATTCCAGGAGATTGATATTAAAGTCTCCACATACTACAAGAGATTTATTCTGTTTATTAAGCTTAACTAAAACTTAAGGAGCCACCACGTAACTAAGTATCTCTATTGAACGAACAGACCACCTGGTGATTACTGAAATTAAATATGGAATTTTAATCTTTCAACCAATGTTCAGTAATACATAAAATATGTATATTGTTACTATTTAAAAATAAGTCAATTTCTAATTCTTTACCTAACATACCTTGTATATTTTGATGCACCAGTTTGATACAGTTTTTATTATTGCTATTTTCTGAAATTACACAATTAAGTATTGTGTATCTTATGCTAGAGATTACCTCTATTGTCTTGTTATCTAATTTAAATTACTTGGAAATGGTTCCAAATCAAATGTAAAATGGTTTGTCCATAATTATTTTTGAGAATAATTATGGACAACCATTTTTAAAACACATCCTCCCACATTAGAAATTTGTTCTGTATGGGGGAGACAAGCATCTAGACCCGGAACAATTACACGTGTTAGACATACAAACATTTCTTCCGTGTGATATTTGAACCCGCAGCCAAAAGCTTCGCTTCTGCACTATTTCGCTAAAATAAGGGCCTAATCATGAACGAGGTTGTGCCGACTGATCTGTCAATGTGAACATCTGTCCAAAAACGCTGAAACCCAAACTCTACAGACTGCGAAAGTGGAAAAGCCGATTGTTAGTCGAGGATAGATGTATATGAAACATTCACTTACCATCAGGTGGACTGTTTACTCGTTTTTCACCCTTATTCTATAAAAAGAAAACCTGTAGGTCTTATAACGAAACTGTAAAATATTAAAACAGGATGTTTTTCTGCATAAAAGCAAAATACAATGAAAATACTTCAATAAACTCCCAGTTTTTACAGTGGTACGCCCACCCGGAAGCTTCTGCTGTTGCATGGATGGGTGGGTCGAACCGGGGAAGTACCACGACCTCACATAATACCAGCGTAAAGTAGAAACTTTGTTTCTGCGTTTCGCTTGGTTAGTGCAGGTGGCCGGAGGCTCACCATGTGGAGTTGTCAATGCTCCCATCGGGCGCGTCCCCAGGTGGCGGATAAGGGAACGCCACCCGGATATGGGTGGTAGCGGGAAACCGCCGCGGACCAAAACTGGTCGGGGTTGGGCGTACCCGTGGTTCCATTAGGTCCAGAAACGCCCGGGGCTTATTGCCCTAAGAGATGGTCCTTTAAAGGCTTGTCGTTGCTCCCGGTATCGCCCTTTGATTAGAGCGGACAGGGGATGCGACACACTCGGCGATGTGCCAAGAGCACCAATGCCGGACAACCCGTAAGCCTACTATTGCCCGGGGGCCCCCGCAGGGCCGCGAGGAAGACAACCTCTTCTAAAATAACCCTAATCCTAAGGTCTAAGGCGCCGAGGGTATAATTGGCTGGGGGGAGGGTTCAGGGAACACACCCTGTAAAAAAATGAAACAAAACAAACTATGCAGTGCGACAAAAATCGATTCCCCATGGAGGTCCCGCTGATCCACTAGTAAGCGGGGAGTCCACCCCCAGACTTATAGTGACGGGAAGCTCGGTCAACAAATTGATGTCAACCTTCAGGCCGTTGAAAAAGGAGCGAATCGCTCCCGCAACGTAAAGGTCAATTTTGTGAGGGGCATAAGACTAGCCGTACTTAATATAATGGCGGCGACCGACGAACTTGCGCGAAGAACCGCTACCAGCGAGAACATCAAAAAACTGCAGAGGAAAAACACAGAATTGCGATCACAGCTTGCCAGCCTTGACATCAGAACCGAAAGTTTAACGGAGGAGATTAATCTCCTCCGTAAGCAAGCGACGCAATAGGCCGATCCACCTCAAATAGCAAGTACATCTAATCGACCGGTTCTAGTTCAACAGAAAACCAGTCATTGAGAGGAGGACCTCATGGAGCGCAATGGATCCCTAATCGAGAGAAAGCTGGCCATCTTTGAGGCCAAAACATTCCCCGATAGGGTGATCCGACCTCCACCGGCAGTTGCAAGTAAGTCGTAGACACCGTCGCCGCGTTTGTCAGCACCGCGACTACAACCGTCGGAACCACAAGCGGTGGAAACACAGGCACCTTTGCAGCCGCAGAAGGCTAAAAGACAGAGGGTCGAGAGAAAAAGGAAGCACACCTTTCCACCGTTGGTCGCTCTCCCCCCAGTAGCTGCACCGGTGTTATATAATTCAGCACCGAATTTTAGCTCGTGGGTGGAAGTTACTAAGAAGCCGAAAAAAGCAAGGGCCACCCAAAAGCGTTCCAACACGACGGCGTCACCTCCCAGTGGAATAAAAGATGGGAAAAACATGAAAAAGGTTTTGCGTGTACCGACGTCTGCGGTAATAACAGTCACGGTGTCGGAAAGCGCCTCCGTATCTTATGCTAAGTAATGGAGCAAGCCAAAGCCAAAATCCATTTGGCAGATTTTGGCATCGAAACTGTTCACCTTAAACGCGCAGTAACTGGAGGACTCCTGATGGAGATCACGGGCCCGGACTGTGGCCCGAAGGCGGACAAGCTGGCGGCAAAAATGCGAGAGGTTCTCTCGGAACTGAACGTGTGAATTAGTCGCCCAATCAAAACAAGCGACGTTCGACTGAGGGACCTCGACGATGCCGTCAGCGCCGAAGAGGTAGTAGCGGAGTTGACTAATGCAGGTGGTTGTTAAGTGGACAACATAAAAGTCGGGGAAGTCCGCCGAACACCCACTAGCATGGGGACGTGCTGGGTACGATGTCCCGTCGCGGCAATCCGTAACATTGCAGCCGTTGGGAAAGTACGGGTGGGTTGGGAGTCTGCCCGAGTAGAGGTGCTAGAGCCCAGGCCCATGCATTATTTCCGATGCCTTAAAAGGGGGCAAGTTGCCAGCAGGTGTGCCAATGAAATAAATAGAGCCGCACGCTGTTACGCCTGTGGTGAGCCCGGGCACAGAGCTAAACAGTGCACTACATCGGCACTCAAGTGTCCTCAGTGCTTAGATCTTGGGCGTCCTGCCAGTCACAGACTGGGTAAAAAGAGCGTTCCACCTCCTAAAAATAACAAGGAAAGGCAGAACGAGCAGACTCCGCCTACATCCACCAACAAGTTGGTCTAAGCAACATCTGTCCCTGCACTGAGTTCTACCTCGGTAATGAAGGTGGTTGAAAAATAAAATCCCCTTAAAGTCCTCCAGGGCAACCTAAACCAATGCCGCAATGCACAACATCTGCTTATGCAAGCTATTGTAGAGTGGCGGGTTGCCCTTGCAGTAGTAGCGGAACGCTATGCCGTCCTCGACCATCCTCGCTGGTTCGGTGATGAATTGGGCTCTTTAGCCATCTACTGGGGTGATGGTGCCCCACCCTGCGCTTTATTGAGAAAGGGGCAGGGCTTTGTTGCAGTGCAATGGGGCCGCCTGGCCATAGTGGGCTGCTATGTCTCTCCCAATAGGTACCTAGACGAGGTGGCGATCTATGTTCGCGAATTCCAACCTCGTCCATTGATCGTTCTCGGAGATTTTAATGCCTATACCTGGGCGTTAAAATATCCGAGACTGGGGCAACTCCAGAGACGATCCGAAGGGAGAGACCGTGATGAAATAGGCGGCTGGTCTGGATCCCCGATTAATGGCAGGGGGAGTCCATTGTAGATATTACGTGGGCAACTGGGAATGCAAAAGCTGTCGGGCTGGTGAGTGGCCGAGGAGGCGGTAACGTTATCTGACCACCATCACATCGTGTTTAATATCGCACTTCACCTGCCCGACAGTACCCCCAGTCGCCGAGAGATCAGCCCACCGCTGCGTTGGTATCTCAAGCGATTCGATCGAAACAAACTCGAAGCCACTGCCATCGTCGCGACTTGGCCAGAAAACGCCGAAGAGGTTCATTTCGATTCGGAAAGGGAAGCAAAGTGGTTCCGGAGCGCGATGACGCAAATATGTGACGTGTCGATGCCCAGAACGAGCTGCCCCAAGCGCAGGGTGGTATTTTGGTAGCCGACTAAAATCGTACGGCTCCAAGCAACTAGCTTACGGAGTCGGCACCAATACACCAGAGCCCGAAGAAGAAGAATGCGAGCTCCATCTGAGGAGATAGCCAGACACTACGGGTATACCGAGCAGCTACAAAGGCCAGGTTTCGATCCTGGAAAGAGCTTCTGGAAGGACTCAACAAATATATCAGGGTGCGTCCATACAGAATGGGGCTGGGTAAGTTACGGCCCTGGTCGACCCTTGACGGAGACTCTCGCTCCGGACCTGCTGGAAAGGATGATAAGCACGGTAATCCCAGAGGACCGGGCAAGTCCCCAGGTCACCCGCCGTTGTCATGTGAGTGACATGATGAGATCGGGGTGACCGAGCAGGAGCTGGACCGAGCCGTTGGCTGCTTGAGAACTTGGAACACTGCACCAGGACCCGAAGGAATCCCAGGTCGGGGTTTAGTGATGAGTCTGGCTTCCCTTGGGGACAGGCTTAGGCAACTGTTTACTACCTGTCTGTGAAGTGCCAAGTTCCCCACAGCCTGGAAGGAGGCAACGTTAGTCCTCTTGAAGAAGGAAGTCAGGGCCGCCGATTCTCCCTCTGCGTACCGTCCTATATGCCTGTTGAGATTGACAAATTGTTTGAAAGGATAGTTGCCGCTCAGCTCAACAGAAATCCGTCGCGCGACGGTCCCGATCTGGCTGATAGCCAGTTTGGATTCCGACGGGAGCGTTCCACTATAGATACATTCATACATTCATTAATTACGGCCCATCAAATGCCCACTGCAGAACATGTGGGGGAGGGGGCAGAGAATATTTCCCATATTTGCCACGTGTGGAAAACAGGTTTGTTAATGCAGTTTTTTTATTATTATTGACTTATGATCAGGAAGATGCTGCTACCCATCTCCTATATCAGTTTCTCTCTATCGTCTCTCACAACACAGTCACACCTATGGGATGACATAGGGTTGTGGATTATCTTAAGACGACACTGTACGGCAATTCTAATTTTTGCTCCTAATAATTAAATAAATAAGATAATAATAAAAGTACTGAATATATATTATTACTATAATTTATGTTATACTAGCTCGCCAGGCAGACGTTGTTTCGCCATCTCCGATGACCCTTTGTCCTATAAAAATCCTTAAATTCGTAATAAAAAATATTGAGGGTCACTTATCGGGATGAAAACTATCCTATCTCTCAAGTTGGACCAAACTGCACTCAGTGCGCAAAATTTCCTTAAAATCCGTTAATTAGTGCAGGAGTTCATCGCAGGCAAACAATTTGACATAATTTTTATGTATTTATAAGAATTATAATATAATGATATTTAATTTCTATATAACAAACAACAATAATACGAAAGTTTTAAAATACATACTTACATACACTCACGCCCGTCACCTAGAGGGGTAGGCAGATACTACAAACTTCCATTTGATAGTTTCAACACCTGACACACCTCTCTCGTCTTCTTACATCCATGTATCTTCGCATACATGCTTGGCGATTAAGGACACTTAATTTGGCCCATCTTCAATATATTGCTAATTTGGTGGATAAATTTCCGTCTAGAAGAGCATCTCTTTTCAGGCCTGGCTGTTTTAAAAAAAATAACTCTTTATTCAGTCATCATTAAAATAGTGTGTAAAGTTGGGAGTGAAAAATGTGTTGTTCTATGACTGCGTAATTTATTAATGCCTCCTTTACCTACTACAAGTCAGTTTTATTAAGTAATCTACTTAGGTACTTACACCACTACATTACATGCCTATCGGCTAAAAAGAAAAAAAAACATTTTTTTAACTAACTTAAAATATTTAAAAAATATATGATTTCTTTTATATGAAAATGACAAAACATTTTTTATTTATATAAGTCATAATAACAAAATAGTATGTTTTTTAAAATTTTTTTTTGTTTATAATTACTTAAACTCTAATTGTTACATTGATTTATAAGGTCTTCTTCTATTCTTATGTACTAACATTTCTTTTCCTTTGTAGTCTATTTTTAAATTTGGGTCACAATTTTCAAGAACTTTAAATGGTCCTATGTACAGAGGATCGAGTTTGTTTACATTTTGTTCGTTTCTTAGTAGTATCAAATCACCAACATTGTATGTAACAGGATTGGTATAGCTATCATATTTGTGATTTCCTATTATTTAAATTTTTAATAAATTTTGTCTTGCGTCATATTGCGATTTTTGTAATGTATATTTAAGTTGTTTAAGATAGTCGTAATCATTATATAAGGGATCTATTTCGGTCGTTAAATTATTGGGTAAATTGCAAGGTTTTCCGAAAACGGCTTTTTCGAACGGCGTATATGTATTTAGTTTCTGTGTGTGCTGTCGTATTAAATGCAAAACTTCAGTAGGGTAACCAAACACTCCAATTTTGTGGGTCATTAGTAGTTTGGATTCGCAAATATGAAATTAGATTTTTATGTGTTCTCTAGACTGCCTATTGATTGGTGGTGGTATGCTTTTGACGTGGTAGAGCCATGCTGCAGCTATATTAATAGTAAAGTTTTAGCACGAATGGGTCGGCTCGACCGGGGAAGGACCACGCTCTCACAGAATACCAGCGTAAAATAGCAGCTTAATGCTGCTGTGTTTCGTATGGTGAGTGTAGAGAACCGGAGACCCTTTTTACTGGAAAAGAGGCATTCTATCTTAGTCCTCACGGCTGACAACGCATCTGCATTTAAATTCGAAAACGAAGATAGATGTAGATGTCTATGGGCCACAGCATCCACTTACCATCAGGTGGACTGTGTGCTCGTTTGTCACCCTTATTCTATAAAAAAAAAATGTTAATTGCTGGATTTTAAGAATATCGCATACCTCTTTCATCACACAAGAAACGAACTCAGTACCCCGGTCAGACATAATTTGTCGGGGGATCCCGTACCTTAGGACAAAATTATTAACAAACGCAGAAGCTACTGAAATAGTGTCTTTATTTCTAAGTGGATAAGCCTCTACATACTTACTCAGATCACACTGTAGTGTGAGTATATACGAATTATTATCTATATCCTTAACTAATGGGCTCACTAAATCTACATAAATTCTATCAAAACAGGAATAGCCCGTATCTGTTATGACCATTGGTTATTTAATATGTTTATAATATTTTTCCTAATACATTGGTCACAACGGCTAACAAAGTCATATACATCTTTTTCTATACAATATCTCTGCTTTATATTGTTTATCATGCGCCTACTACCTGCGTGACCGCTTGTCGGCAGCATATGATAATCGTTTAATATTACACGTTTTGTCCCACTGCGTTCCTTGTAACTCATGGCTTGTCAACATAATCAGAATCATTAACAACAGGGAACAAAACACAACTTACAATCCCAGCCGCGTAAGCGGTTTGTGACACCTTTGTTTTAAATTTCTGAGTACGTTTATGGGAACGTTTTTTGATTACGTCGTATAATGGTATCTCGTTTTAACAATGCATTAAAATGATATCATGAATAAAATTAATTAATTTATCTTGCCTAATAGTTTATACTTACCTCTAATATAGATGGTTACATAAAAAATTTATAATAATTTTACATGGGTACATTAACAAATATTTATAATTTAAGTTATTTATAATTTCGAAAATTCATTATTTCATGACTTCTAAGGAATATGTTTATCTTAATTGAGACAGAATTTTATATAAAAAAAGAATACACTATTAGGTACACAGCTAAAGTTTGTTTAACAAAATATTTATTAACATTAGAAAAGACAATTGTATTTTAAGCAGATAACACAATTTTAGGTTTCGTTGTCTTTTGTAAAAAAAAAATACTATTACATTATTAAATTTATAATAATAGCTTATCTACACACTTTGGATTTGACTTTAGTAAGCAATATAGGTAATATACCTAATTTAGTTTAAAATGTACAAATTTTACATAAACAAAAATTTATTATTATTAACAAGTGGTTATTTATCGATTAATTGTTACGGTATAATACATCATTTTTAATTTTTCTATTAATATTAATGTTTTTCCTACTTGTTAATTAATTATTTAAAAAAAAATCTTTCCCCAGAACTGTGTATAACATTATTTAAGTAATAATATAATTTGACATACATATAATATAATTTGACATTTGACATCGATACAATTATATAATTTGACTTACATTCGGCGCTTTCGAGATAGGTATGTCTTGTACCTGCTACGGAACTTGGCTGGTCGCTCGTTGTACCCCTGACTTCTTTCTGCTGCTCTGGCACTCGAAGATGTTTTTAGCTCACCGATGTGGTTGGGCCTGGACCTCCCCGCACGTTTCTTTCTTCTTTCGTTTTTATTTTTGATAAAATTGGTACTCTTATCTTGAAGGAATTTTGATTAAGATGTTTTCTGGATCTTGAAATCTTCTTTCTTGAAATCTTGATTTAATAGCAATGTTACTAGAGCTTCTTCAATAATTTCTTCTTGCCATCTTCAATGCCGTAGCCAACAAGCTGTTTTAACTAAATTGGACAACTTCATCGTTTTCTTTTATTATATATGTAATGTAATAGATACTTTACTTTTATTTTTCATTCTATCAGTACAAACTCATAGTATAAGGGTAAGCTCACACCGAGACGTGACGCGACGCGACGCGGGCTTCGTCGACAGACGCATCGTGCTAAAGCGATGCGCTGCCAGCGACTTCACGATGCGCCTCGCGACGTCGCGATGCGTCTCGCGGCGCTGCGCTGCGCGGAGTGAAACCACTGGCCTCTTAAAGTAGCGTCTCGTCGCCTCTCGGTGTGAACTGACCCCAAGTTTTAAAAAAATCACTACATCTGTCACTATTGTTTTTATGGGTTTAGTTTTTTTTATAGGATAAGGGTCACAAGCGAGCACACAATCCATCTGATGGTAAGTGGTTGCTGTGGCCCATAGACAACTACATCTATCCTCGTTTGCGAATCAAATTGCAGATGCGTTGTCAGCCGTGAGGACTAAGATTATCCAGGTCCAGTGGGTCAAATTTCGGGACGGAAGGTAAAAATAATCGGGAATTTGGTTTTCAAATCGGGACAGTTACAATGGCTACAAAAAATAGGTTTTTGTAGCCATTTTGGGCGCCATGAGTTATATAAGTCTTTTTGACACAATGCGCAATATGCCTTATAAATTATTATTTGGAACTGCCACGTTGGTCTAGTGGTTGTAAACGCGAATGTTGATCATGAGGTCTCGGGTTTCAAATCCCAGGTTGGCTCAAAAAAATCAGTTATTGAGTTTTTCCTCAGTATCTGCCCGAAGTCAGGAAGTTGGCGGTGTCTCACCGCCTTGCTTCGGAAAGCACGTATCGTGAAGGAATAGAGAGTGCATCTGTGCTTGCGCATACACTTGGGCACTATAATCCTGTCCTGCGCCGATGGCTAGTCTACGTTGAGGCTGAATGCCGTGACCTAAATTCAGATTGATCTAATGACCAAATAATTTTCGTCCAAATATCGGAAAAACTGCACATTCGTCTGTGTGCGTTTTATTTTCCCGGTGAATCAGGACTTGTTGAACGATTTATTTTTTTGCACTTAAAAAACCCTTTAAAAAAGCAGAAATTCATTTATAATAAAATATTTATGTCAAACGCCTAGATAAAATACTTGCGTCGCACGCGTAATGTCACTTTATTTCAGTCTTTCTCAAAGTGGGCGATAACGCCCACTTGTGGGCGTTGGATACCTAGAGGGGGGCGTTAAGGGGCCCAGAAAAAAATGGGGGGCGTTGGCGTGGTTTAGGAGGGCGATCGTTGATTTGTAATTTCATTTAGATACTTTATATTTTAAAATTTCCTAAAATTATAGCCTACCTACTACTCAATATCGAATAATTAGTTTCTATTTCTGCCCTGTATGATGGTATATAAACTAGAATTACTTAACATAGATTTCGTAGGATAGCCCGTACACCGTACGCAATCAAGTTGTAACAAGTTTTTGCTATTGGTGCAATCCGGTAGCAATCGGCTGGTTCATCGATACTTGTTAACTTGCTCAGTACGATTGAGCGTCGAAAGAGATAAACGAGTTTGTGCGTGTTTGTCTTATTCCTGTCGGTGCGTGCTGTATTTAAATCCTATAGAAATAATTTTTATATTTTCTTTAGTGGTATCGCACGCAATCTTTAAATAAGTATTTAAGTTCAACACTTTATTTACATATTTGTAAAAACAAAGCCATGTCGGAAGCAAAAAAGAAGAAACGGCAATATAGTGCAGAATAATTTTAAATATGGATTCATGGAAAATTCGACAAATCCATCTTTGCCTTTGTGCCTTCTTTGTTCAAAAACATTTTCAAACGAAGCTATGAAGCCTTCAAGACTTCAAGATCATTTTAATAAAATGCATCCAGATAAGAAGGACAATAGCCTATTTTCAAGACCTGGAAAAGAAGCATAATGCTCAGCCAACTGTATCAAAACTTTTTTCGGTGGCTGCTAAGCAAGACGATGACGCACTTCGAGCTTCATACAATATCTCTTTGTTAATTGCTCAAACAGGTAAACCACACACCATCGGAGAAACGTTAATTTAAACCGGCAATAAAAGAATTTTTAACTACTGTGCTCCATAAACCGGCGGCAGACATCATTCGAATAATTCCTTTGAGCAATAGTTCTGTGCAAAGACGAAATGATGAAATGGCTGAAAAAATTGAAGAATCATCTGAAGACTAGTCAATTTTCAATTCAGTTGGATGAGTCCACTTTACCAACTAATCAAGCATTGTTGCTGCCTTACGTGCGGTTTATTAAAGATGAAAATATATGTCAAGAACTATTATTTGCTAGAAATTTAGAGACAGACACAAAAGGTGAAACCATATTTAACACACAAAATTTTTGTGATGAAAAAGCAATTCCCTTGAAGAATATTATATCAGCTGCTACAGATGGTGCTCCAGCTATGACGGGGTGTCAAAAAGGCTTCATAGCGTACTTAAAAAACAAAATTCCAAATGTGCTTGCTGTACATTGCGTTATACATCGACAACATTTGGTTGCTAGAAATTTAAGTGAACGACACAATTGAACAATCATTGCAACATGTCATCAGAGCAGTCAATAAAATCAGAAACAGCTCTTTAAATGACAGACTATTTAATCAGTTTTGTGTTACTAATGATGAAGATTTCAACCGATTGGTCTTTCACACAGAAGTGCGTTGACTATCAAAAGGAAATTGTCTGACTCGATTTTACAATCTGTTTGACTCTGTCGTAGAGTTCTTAGAAAAAAAGACACAGAATTGCGCGACAACCTCATCACATAAAAGAATATTATCGCATACATGACAGACCTTTATGAATTGTCATCGATATTTAAGAAGAATATTAGCAAACATGGTAGAAATGTGAATATACTGAAGAATAATTGGGCCACACACGTTTGCCTAGGATATGGACGATCTATCTTGGGAGTTAGCTAGACAACGTATAAGATATCACACAAATGAAGCCATGAAATATCTATACCTACTTGATGAGGTTTGTAGTATCCATCATTATATTTTGATTACGGGCCGTGCGTTGCTGCTAGCTGTGCTTTTGCTGAAATATTGATAATGATAGTCTAACAAGATTGTGATATTGTTTAACCGTTGTAACCTGCCTGCCAATCATGGCAACTATGGTAAATATGCTCCCAATGAGGCAATCTATGGGAAAGGCCTATGTTGAACAGTGAACTTTTATTAGGTCTGTAGTAGTAGTGATGATGATGACATGTATAAAATTAACGTGAACAAACACTGACATAAAACAATTTTTTGTAGGCCAAAAAAATATTTGTTTCGTGTGGGAACCTTCAAAACTTAAGGCATTCCATCTTAGATGACAACGTATCTGTATTCTGTAGCCTTGTTTGTTTGAAGTTCGCTGTAGGTGTATGTATACTCGTATGTGTGTCACTTACCGTCAGATAGGCTGTGAGATTGTCATTTCAGTTTTTGGTAGTTCATTGCTTGACATAATATTATGTAGGCACCTTCCCAATGACTGGTACTTACATTAATCGGCTATCGTACTAACTACCATTTCTCACCATAAACTTTGCAGTCAGTTAGTAGCTAGGCTAGATAATGTATTAATTTGCCTCTTTTTACCTTTACACTTTTTACCTCTACATTGTTCACAGAATATGAAGATGCGGTGGATTTTATTATGATGTGTTAATCACAAAATAAATCAAAATAATTTATACGGGTGCACCCTAATACCAGTGGTAGGCTTTTGTGGGACTATTGCTGATAGGTCTAGAGAAAAATAAGAACATACAAATTATATTTTAATTTGACAGCTGGGTGGGTGTTCGGGTGAGGGATTGTCCTATTAATTCACTATTTCTTAAGAGCTCCTTCTGGTAATTTCTTCTATTATTTCTATCTAGCTTCTATATTGTATCGGATCCCCTTTGGAGCGCAAAATGCCCACCTTTTAATATCGTGGAACCCATTGAGTTATACAAGACTAGAGGAGCAAACCACATTACCGCGCATCGAAAAAAGTGAAACCACTATCTAACCGCGATAACATAGTTTTGAAACCACTAAACATTTTAAAGTAAACATATATCTGTCTCACTTACACAATTCGCGAAAACAATACCGTTGCTAAGATTAGATAAAGATAGACACACAAACATGCTAGGGCGGGTTGGTATTGCCTACTATATGAAATTTTACCCAAAATAAGCAATAAAAAGAGAACATTTTAAGATGTTTTGTCCGAGTATTTTTTATTGTACTAATAAATCAAACAAAAAATAAATCAAGTAAAAAAAAATTTTGGGATACTTAATCAAGAAGATCATGAATTGTGAAAGCATCGGTAAGACTTTTAAAATCTGGTCTCATGACATTAGCTACAAAAACTGTGGTTATTAATAAATTTTGTTGATTTTTTTGTTTATAGAATTTCCATACTATTTGACAACTTTAAAAAGTTTTTATATTTTTTGCAACAATACTGAAGATAGTTAATTGATTCAGGCTTGACTTTGCGGAAGTCCATTTTTAAGATAATACTAAATGGTGTTTATCTGTAGTACTAATTCGCTTAAATAAACACGGTCGCAATCGCTTTTTGGTCCTAGTTTATCTTGATCCCAGAAGTGCTTAAAACAAATGGGAGTAGATTTCGAAGGCACCCAGTGAGTCTCCTTTCTCAGCAATTTTTCCACCCACTTCTTACGGTGTGTTGCATCTTTAGGTACTTTGCAAAATTATTAATATAAAATAGGTAATAAAATATTTAAAAAAATCTCATTTTAGAATATTCATTCATGAACATTCTAAAATAAGAATAATTAATTCCTTTGTATAAAGGTTGAAACATAGTTTTTAATATAATTTCCAAAATATTTTAAATCAGAGGTAACAAGTTAACTTATTCCATAAATTATATAGTCGTAGTAGTGTAATGTGGGAAAATTCGCAAAGGCGGAAAAGTGGCAACATTGAACATAAATTGCAATATTCGATATTTTATTTCATTTTTTTGTGTTTTTTACGTTAATATGAAAACATAAACTAAAACTTACGTGTGGAAAGTGATTCCGCTTGATTAATTATGTTTTTGTGACCTTGAATCGCATTCTTTCAATACGCATTTACCCATTTTTTGTCGCGGATCGTTCGGCTCAACTCGGTCGGCGTCACATTGAACAATGAACCGACGTTAGCTGGGCATGTGGCTGTGGCCATATGTGAAGTGGCAACGCTTTGGCGTGGTAATTACTAATCTAGTGTAATATATAAATCAATGGTGGAGCCCTATCCCCCTCCACCTGTAAGTCACTTTTTTATTATTTTATTAAATAAATTCAAATACGATTACATTATTGCTTACATTATTTAATTTTTTATCAAGAGCTATGAGATTGTATTTATTGTAGTTCTTCAATTGAGCGTTGTCACCTTTCTTGAAGCAAAGTTGACGAGTATCTCGCATTCGGTACTGATGGCATTCAAACGAATATCTTTATAACACCTGCAAGAAATATACCTTTAGAAAATCAAAAGAGAATTGATGTTTAATGATCTTTTTCATTTATCAATTGAAAATGATAACATCTTAAAAAATAGAATTAAAAACGAAAGTTGTTAAATAGTGGTTACGTTTTGATTAAGTTTCGAAGATTACCGCACAAAAAAAAATTTTTTTGGCCTACAAAAAATTGTTTCATGTCAGTGTTTGTCCATGTTAATTTTATACATGTCATCATCATCACAACGACCTATTAAAAGTTCACTGTTCAACATAGGCCTCTCCCATAGATTGCCTCATTGGGAGCATAATTACCATAGTTGCCTTGATTGCCAGGCGGGTTAGCACGTGAAACAATATCACAATCTTGTTAGACATTGTCTATCATTATCAATATTTCGGCAAAAGCACAACTAGCAGCAAAGCACGGTCCGGAATCAAAATATAATATAAGATACTACAAACCTCATTAAGTAGGCATAGATATTTTATGGCTTCAACTGTGTGATATCTTATATGTTGTCTAGCTAACTCCCAAGACAAACCGTCCATATCGTGGCCCAATTATCCTTCAGCATTATATTCACATTTCTACCATGTTTGCTAAGAAGAAGCAAAGAGCACTCTACACGGATAACAGCTTCGGGTTGAAGCTAAAAATTATAAACAGACATTAGAACATATTTCATATATACCAAGTCCAAGTCAATTAAATATGTGTTATATTGTTTATTGTCAAATTATTATTTCATGATAAATATTAAGTTAGGTTATTGAAGGAGGTGTGAATATTTACAGTTTTATAAATATACATCAATTACGACAGGGACAGTATTCAACTAAATCAACTATATAAATAGCTATTAAACTAAACATACATGTTGTAGAGATCTTCATGTTGGAAAAAGAGTTTATATATTGTGATGACGTGGGGGGTATGTTGGGGACATAACATGTCTCCAACATGTCGCATCCTGTCGAAGCAATTACATTCTCTCCTTGTCCGAGACGTTCTTTACAAATTGTAGTACGCCGTATTTTATGCCAGTATCACAATTATCCAAGCTCCTAAAAAACTTTTGGAACAGCGGAACGTATGCACAACACAATATCCACACGTCCGTCAAATGCAATGTCATTACGTTTTTGTTTTTGTGCCAGCCGTCACGTTGTGGTTTTATAATTTTTGTTATAAAAATCAAATATGTTTAGTGTAATAGTAAATGTTTTGTGTCCAAAACCTACCACAACTGAATTTATTACATGTCTGTGTGGTGATATTTGGGTTATACTTTGGAAAAGGAAAATATTCAAAATGGAGCAAACCGATTAAAGGTAAACAAGAATCCTCTGGTTTCGGAGGTAAGTAAAACGTGTAAAAATTAAAAAAAATCGTTTGTTAATAAAATCAGATTCACTGTGTATCGAAACATTTATTTACAAGTATGATTAATTATCAATGAAAATCCACTATTAAGGTTTAATAACATAAACTCGTCACTCGTATGATATGAAGTAATAAATAGCTATTTCTAAGCAATAAATTTTGGTTGAGATATTATATATACTTTGAGATACGTTATGAAATTTGAAGTGATATATTTAATATGTCGTTCTTACTTTTGTGTTCAATTCGTCTTTTGAGCATTTAGTTGGGCAGTCGCCATTTATCATAGTCATTGGACAAAATTGTTTCCCGCTTTTGACATGCAGGTAATTTTGTACAGTATTGGAAAAATAGGAAAAGGAAAATACTCAGGCTGATACACTATCACTATCTTGTTGGACAAGATATTATGCGGTACTGGGATGCAAAAGCAGTCACTATGGACTTAAAACTGCTGGGAAAAATCATGAGTTATATGGATGCTACATATGGACCATTAGAACTATTACTATGAATATACATGGTTTCATGTATATAAAATAAAATAAGAAAGAAAAATACTCAGGCTAAAATGCCATCAACATCTTTTTGGATAGGATTTTCTGGTAGACATGATGCGGTGCGGAGATGTACTGTAGACTTAAAACGATTGGAAAGAATATCTAGAATATCGAGTTATATAAAATGCTATATACAGACCATTAGAGCTATCACTTAGAGGATATATATGGTATTAATTACTCAGACCATTAGAGCTATCACTTACGAGGATAGATATGGTTAACTATTCAGACCTTAGAGCTATCACTAAGAGGGCAGACAGGTTTTGAATTGACATATAAAGCACTGCAGGCTTTAAACCATTAGAGCTATCACTTAGAGGATAGACATGGTTAACTATTCAGACCTTAGAGTATTAGAGCTATCACTTAGAGGGTAGACAGGTTTTGAAGTGACATATAAAGCGATACCACTTGAAAGAAGATATTAAGATGGGCTAGGACTCAGAATAAATCACTGCAGGCTCTAAACCATTGGAGTTATCACTTATAGGATATACATGGTTAACTATTCAGATCTTAGAGCTATCATTAGAGGTTAAACAGGTTTTAATTCGACATACAAAGCGCTATCACTAGAAAGTAAAACATTGTGCTGATTTAGAAACAATGAAATAAAAGTAAATAATGGTATAATTTTTATTACAAAGTGGACTAATGTTATTAGTCTAACATAATGAAAAAAAAAACATATAAAACATATAAAAATTCCTAGAAAGTCTCATAGGGGTTCGGCAAAAAGAAGTCAAAAATTGTCAACATAAGAGAACCCCCACATGATCACTGGGCATCAAGATAGCAAAATATATTCCAATATACCAATCATCTAAAAATTGGAGCAGCAGGTTCCAAAATTATATACCCTGAGATTGCAACTAAACTTTTCATTATTTTATTAGAAAATTCTGATTTGGGAAAGAAATAAGTGCTATAAATAAACTTAACTTATGGTTTTATTAAGGTTAGTAAACCTTTGAGGATCTCCGAAAATTGGCAGAACAAGTAAGAAATAATAACTGAATTCTCGGACAAAACTACCCTGTACTCAGGGTGAGAGTCAGTTTACTAGTCCTTAAAATTGTAATTCCCAAAATGCATTTTAAAATTTAAGGACAGAATATTGTTACATATTATTATGTAGACACTTTTAAAAGTTACATAATATGACATCTCCCTAAGAGGCATTCTGTGGGGAGGCCTATGTTCAGCAAAGGACTTTTATAGGCTGCAACGAATGGATGGATAATATGACATGAAAGTAAGAAAAAACGTGATATGAGAACTGTTTACCTTGATATTGAATATTTTTATATTTATTTAGGTTATAGGTTTAAATAAACTTAAAAGATTATTATACATTTTAGTCTGTTTAGAAAAATCTGAAAGATTTGAATATAAGCTATTATTTTAATTATATCCTCTTGGGATATACTTGGCTCCATACGGGGCTCATGAAACCAATTTTGACATATCTGCAAACAAAAATAATATTGTAATCATCAGATTTGAATCACAATAAATTTCTTAACTTATTTAAAAAGTAATAAAAAGGCAACAGATAGCCTGTAAATTTTTCATGACTTTAGTTTTATTGTAAATTTAAAAAATTAACAATATATAATTAAGAAACTCAGTTACAGAAAGTAAACACTGAATTATTAATATTGATATAATAAAACTATTTAAAAAGAAAGTCATTGAAGTATGGAGAAAATTTTCAAACCAAACCTCCCTGGTTTAGGGTTGCTCATCTAATTCCTTGCATTGACGGACGGGTGGATATAGTGTAGTGCATAAGTTCTGCTGTTCCAACATTTTTTTAGGAGCTTGGATAATTGTGATACTGGCATAAAAGACGGCGTACTACAAGTTGTAAAGAATGTCTCGGACAAGGAGCTTCGTATAATTATGGTTGAACTTCACTTAAGGTAAGTTTGTTTAACCATTTAATTATGAAAATTACTGCATCTCAATGATGAGCTGCGAGTGATCAGCACAAAGACGAAGAGAATATGATAAATAAATATGTTTCCATATATAAAACAAGCGCAAATCAGTCAACGCAAGTCAACGTGTGAAAATAAATGAAATTAATGTGACATGCGTACTAACGATATTTAACGCAAAGACGTGTGTGTATCATTACTCAAAATGCACAAAAATCAATGAATGTAATTCAGTAATGATTTAATTTAATTCATGATAATTTTCGACTTATAATTGACGGTTTATAATAAATCACAATAGAAATCGGTAAATAATATTTTTTATGTCAAAGATTTATATATTTTAAATTAAATAAGTACTACATAGGTACTTTAAGAGTGCGTATTTACTAATTTGTATAAAGAAACGCAGATGTTATTTGAAATACTGGAAATTATAAAATATAAACCAATGAATTCCTTTTTTTAATTAATAATTTTGCGCAAGTTGTACAAAATAATGGTTTATTAAAAAAAGTCAAATTTTCTACCGACTTCAAAAAGGAGGAGTATGTTTTTTTATGTGTGATACCTCATAACTTCTTTCTGGGTCAACCGATTTCGATGAACCTTTTTTTATTTAAAATCTGGTGCTTCTCGTGTGGTCCCATATAAATTTGATCAAGGTCTGATCAATAGGTTTTGAGTTATTCTTAATAATTTAAATTAAAGTCGGTTGTACAAAATTTTTAATTTTAAATTATCATAAGATTTCCCTTTTTTGTACAAGGTGGGGTACTTGTTTTTTTGTTTGATTGATTTTTGTGTACGATAAAAGTAACTTTAACGAGTTAATTCGTGTCATATATTAAGAACCTTGAAATTTTATCAAAATCCAGACACTTCCAAGCACTTCTTTAATCATAGATAGATACACCTTCGATTTGATGCGATGGATTTAAAATGAAATAAAGAATAAGGTACCTAATAAACCGATAAAATGGCAGGGCTATCCATTGAATCACTATAGTCGGAACCATTAATTGAAATCACTAACTTTAATACCTAATTCAGTACCTATAACACAAGTATTTTAATAGTTCTTTCAACATTAAATAGATAACAAATAGCAATGTATGAAAAAATTGAATGTAGTTTGGAAACCATTTATTTATGGTATCATCAATAACATCATACTATGTACTATCACATTCTAAACGGGTTGTTTTGCAGTTGTTTTAAACTATTTTGGATATCATAAATTTAAATGAATTTTCGTTTTAACCCTAGCTTACTAACCTTCGTCAAAACGACGGCGCAGACTCAAAAAAAGTAGTATTAATTTTTAGTGCGTCGTCGTACGCATTTCAGATTCCGGCAGTGCTTCCAGATTCACTGTAATTACAGTAGATTTACTGTATTTTAGACTTTTCTACTGTATACTGTAATGATAAAATACAGTGTATGGAATATACTGTATTTAATTTTCATATAGCTTTATCAATTCTAATACGTAAAACAGAACGCAGCTAATCTACACTACCACAGACTAATATGATGCTAATACACTACCTTGCTACAAATTTATTTATCTATGATCTACACCCACTGAACCACAAACTAATAAGAGTGCTAGCGCCATTATCCATAGACAATGTACAGTAAGTTTGTAACAAAGTTGGGGAATTCTGGCAAATCGGAACTAACGTGGAGCACTCTGGGACGCAACTAGCATAAGTAGGTTCTTGTTACTTGTTTTAACTGTCTTACAAAGGAACATTGTATTTTCGTCTAATTCATTACACTTAAAGTAGTTTTGCCATTGTACATACATTTTAATTGAGATTTAAACTTTTAATTGTTTTGGGTGATGTGAAATAAAATTTAAACTAAAAACTTATTCATAATTTTTTCACTGTATTTATTACTGTAAAATGAGCTCAAGCAGTGAGGAAAGTGATGCGTAGCGATGCTGGTCCGTCAAGAGCTAAAAGAAATATCGGCAACAATTCCGTGATGAATGGCTTCAATTACAAGACTACCGTAAGTGGTTAAAGCGTGATAAAAAGTCGATTTATAAATGCATTTGCACTGTTTGCGATTCTTCTTGATTGCCGATCTGGGTGCTATTAAAGACACAGTGAAGGTGCTAAGCATAAACTGTCTTCCTGCCCTATCGCATGTGCGTACCATTGATAATATTTTTAAAAGTCAGCAACGCGCAAGTGATGATGATCAGCGGAAAATTACAGAATTAAAATTATCGGCTTTTATGGCAGAACATAAAATATCGCACATAGTGATGGATCATCTCGTTGATTTACTTCCAAAAGCTTTTCCAGATTCTAAAATCGCAAGTAATATCAAACTTAAACACACTAAATTACAAGCAATAATAAATAACGTTATCGGGGCTTCTGAAGGAGAATGTTTAGTCGAAGATTTAAAACGCGAAAAGTTCTCTATAATGGTAGACGAAAGTACCGATGTTGCCAGTGTGAAAACAATGTGTGTTGTAGTCAAATATTATGATCCTAATTTAGGACGTATCGTCAGTCGATTCTGGGACCTTATTCAAATATTTGATGACAAAAGCTGAACGTCTGGTGATTACTCAGCCACGGCTGAAAATTATTTAATTCAATAATAAAATCATTTCGAGACAAAAATATACCCTTAGAAAATACTATCGGGTTTGGTTCTGATGGATGTAATATGATGATGGGCTGCCATAATTCAGTGTCCTCACGATTTAGACAACTATGTCCAGGTATTACAGTGATCAAATGTTTTGCCATTCTTTACATTTGTGCGCTTCGACGCTTGCAAAGAATTGCCCCACGATGCAGAAAAACTGACTCGAATGATATACAATTACTTCAAAAATAGTAGCAAACGTCAAGCAGAGTTAAAGGAATTTCAAGCATTTACAGACACTAACATACACAAATTGCTACGTCCAGCCCAAACGCGTTGGTTGTCTCTTTCCAGTGTTGTGAACAGAATTATGGAGCAATGGGACGCTTTGCGATTGTACTTTGACGATAAATGGCTGGAAGACCAAGATTGCCAAGCCATTCATATTCTTTTGAATGATCACATCATCAAGGCATATTTTTATTTTTATGTTGGATGTTGCCAAAGTTTACCCGCGTCAATGTATATTTTCAAAGCGAAGATCCGTTATTATAGAAGCCTATAACAAAATGAAAGAGCTATACAGAGAACTCTTATCCTTATACATAACTCCGAATCATTTAAAGAACACCCCACTCGACGCAATTGACCCTACTGATAGTCAACATTACATAAATCTGAAAATATATACCTGGGATTGGGTGTTGCTAATCAAGTTGTCCCAGAGCTACATGTAAGTACCGAAGAAGTTACAGTGATGAAACAGAAATGCCTGAATTTTATCGTTAAAGCATGCGGTATTCGGAAAAGATACAGTTTGAATGACCCAGTTTTGAGCTCAATCGCAAAGTTGGATCCCGATTCTTGCTTATCTGATAATAGACTACAGTCTTTGTCTTCGCTGTTCCCAGTGCTGCCAAGGCTTAAACCCCAAACTTTAAATGATCAACAGACGTTAGATGATGAATGGAGAAATTTAATGTTGACTGCGGATGAACAACATTTGAATACAAATCAACCAGCAGACGTGTTTTGGCATCAGGTAAAATTTTATCACTTAAGAACTTTACGTATAATATTGCACATATGTTTACATTTTACAGATTTGTTTTTTTTTCAGTTGTCTCAAATCAAAGATAGCAACGGAGATAATAAATATCATTTTCTGCCTCGTTTTATGCTCCAAGTTTTATCGTTGCCTCACTCGAACGCTGAGTGCGAACGAAAGTTTAGTGAAATAAATAATATAAAACAAAGCAGAGAAACTGTTTAGTCACAAATACCATCAAAGGCAACATGCTAGCTCAGCAAGCCATTCGGCGGACTTCGAAAATTGCGTGAATTTTAATCCAACTAAGGAAATGATTTCAAGGATGACAGCAAAGATTTATGAAAATCATGAGCAAATTGTTCTGGAATAAGTAAATCAATAATAAATGTTTTTTCTTGTATCTAAATATATGTTTTTATTTATTTAATAACTTATAGCAATTTGTATTGATAAAGAGTCATAAAGCAGCTTATTTTTCTATCAATATTTAAACAAAGTGTTTCCTGTAATTTTACTGTAATTGATTTTGAAATCTACTGTATTGTTTTTAGAAACTCCTGTATTTTTTAACTGGCAACACTGTAATTTTACTTTTGGGATCTGGAAGCACTGGATTCCGGCTAATCTCAGTCGACCCGCAGCTCGCGCGGCGCACGGGTTTGTTTTTCGTGTAGGGGTCCTGTGAGTGCCGTTCCAGCCACCATGAGTCGTCGAATCGACGAAGGTTAGTATTAACGTTATTCTTGCAAAGTTATTTTTCATTCTTTTTTGGTGTTATAATTATTTTTGTGTTTTGTAAACTTTGTACTTAATTTGCCTACATTGAAATAAGAACTTACATTATTTTTATTTGAGTATATTTTTATTTTAGATACAATTCGTCAGCTGTTATTAGATGATAATAGTGACGAAGAAAACTGCTCTGAGAGTGAGATAGAAGACCACCTTGAGGCTGATCCGGCTTATGAAACAGATGGTGAGGAAGAGATTTTTTCTGTGACAGAACAACCACCTTCAACTGAAGACATCCAGGCAAGTACATCTTCATCCATTGAAGACCCGTTACCTAGTACTTCAGGTCAGCCACACGAATTAATTATTACACCAACAAGTAATATTCTTCGCAGAAAAGACAAACACAAATGGTCATCAGTGAAACCGAGTTCACGAAGCCGAATAGCCTCAAGAAATATTATTCATATTAGACCTGGACCCACGCATAATTGTAAAAACGAACTAGATCCGCTTTCATGCTTTTTATTTTTTGTAACTGAGAGTATGATTAATTTAATTGTAACCCACACTAATGCCGAGATAGCAATAAAATGCGTTAAATACAAGGATGTAAAAGCCACCCAGAGACAGACAGATTCCAATGAAATAAGAGCTGTCATCGGGAGCCTTACGTTATCTGCAGCAACTAAGGATAATCATTTACCATCAAGGAAGCTTTTTGATGTTACCTTTTGTGGATTTGATTTTCTTATAAACTGCCTCAGATTTGATGTATATGCCCCTTTTCGAGATATGTGGGGTCTTTTTATAACTGCATGTCAAGAGAACTATAAACCTAGTTGCTACCTTACCATTGATGAACAGTTATTGGGTTTCAGAGGCAGATGCCCTTTTAGAATTTATATTCCTAATAAACCAAACAAATATGGTGTGAAAATTCTAATGTTGGTAGATAATTCTATAAAGTATATGGTGGATGCCGAGCCACCTTACTAAAACAGATGGATTACCACTTGGCGAATATTTTGTCAAAAAATTGACACGGACTGTGCACGGCACAAATAGAAATATAACCATGGACAACTGGTTCACTTCGGTACCACTAGCCAAAAGTTTTGTAAAAGAACCGTATAAGTTGACTTTGGTTAGGAATCTACGTGCCAATACCGTTACAATTACAGCACGAGCGTACCCGGAAGACAGGAACAGCTATTTTCTGTTATGACAAGGAACTGACTTGCTTTCATACAAGCCTAGGCCCCAAAAGACAATATTCTTATTGTCGACTTGTGATGAGGAAGGGATAATTGATGAGTTGACCAAAAAGCCCACGATGGTCGAGTTTTACAATATGCGGAGTAGACACCTTGGACCATATGTGTTCTCTCGCTTCTTGCAGCCGAAAAACTCGACGTTGGCCTTTTCTACTTCTACACATGATACTGATCAAACAAAAGATGCAGTTAGTCTTCCTATCGAGAAAAAAAAGAAAAATTTGTGCAATTTGCCCCTCCGCAAAGCGAAAAATGACAAAGAGTTGACCAAGTGCAGCAAATCCTTGTGTGGCGAACACAAACTTGACATTTGTCACAAATGTATTAATTTATTTAAAAATATGACATTTGTCACAAATGTATTTATTAATTCAAAACATTTTTTTCTAAAATGTTCCTTTCTTTTATTGATTTTATTACTTAATTTTAATATTTTAATATTTTTTAATTCTTTGTTTTTTTTAGTTAATAAGAATTAAGCATTTAAAAAAAATGTTCAAATAAGTAAAAACTCTGGTGTCAATTAAAAGACTATCAAAGTAATTATAATGTGATTTTAGTAAATAAAAAACGTATAAACATGTTAACAAATTATTATTGTAATAAATAAGTAAAACACATATAAAATTTTTATTTCATAAACCCTTAGAAGCCTCCCTTTTATACGCGTAGCCGAAACGACGAAGGTTAGTAATAAGCGTTGTAAAATAAGTGATCTAGGGTTAATAAAGAGCCGTTGTAGCTTGCACCTAAGAGATCTCCGTAAATTACCTGATTACGCGCAATTTAGGCGAGCAATCAAAGTTCGATTCTCACCGGCCAGAATGAAATTGATAATAAATTTTTAATAGTCTTTTCATTGAGTACATCGTGTGTATTACCTGAGGATTAGTTTCTCCCTTTCTTTCCGACAAATTGTGCACCTACCAGCACCTTTTTTATACTTTCAGGGTTGAATAGCAGAGAATACCATAAAACATTAAGTACGACCATTGCAAGACCCAAGGTGATCACAATAAAGAATAAATAAATAAAACATCACAGAACATGCTTCAGTTACCGATGAGCCTGTTAACATTTGCCATTCTTATACTATTTTAAGTAATATTAACATTTAAAAAAAACTACAAAAAGGTGGATACCTACGCAGTTTCCTTCCCCGTTTTTTTTCTAGTCCGAGGAACCTCATTTCGAAAGGAAACACCGAACATTATTTTTCGTATTTCGAATAAATAATACATTTAATTTCATTTCATTGCAATTTTAATTATAGACTTACTACGGCAGTGAAAGCAAAAATCATGACCTAACCTCATGATGTTTTCTTTCATCATTGCCGAAAAAATAAAATATCTAGGAATTGTGAAGTCCGCCAATACGCATTGGAGCAGCGCGGCGAATTTAATGCTCTGTAACCCTCACGGAAATGAGATACTTACTTTTTACAATCAAAGTTTTATTACCTAAGCATCCCATAACATTGAAAAATATCCCTCACATTTTTAACCCGCATGCTATCAATTCTCAGGTAATTACAAATTCCACCTAGTAAAACCTGGCTGTAATTTTTTGATAATAATTTCATTATTTTCACAAACGCCAACACTGGCTGGTGTCGTGCTAATATCGATGACTAGTGTAGACGAAATTATTTAAAATTTTCATGGTTATTATTCAACTTGATCTCACTTACTAGGGTTCCGTGTCTTTAAAGAAAAAAAAACGAAACCTTTATAAGATCACTTTGTTACCCGTTCGGCCATCAGCCTGTCTGTCAAGGCCCTTTCACAAATACTGGTAGAGCTATAAACTTGAAATTAATATCAAATAGGTACTAAGGCCTGCGGTTGCATGGACTTGTAAAAAAATTAAGCTTCTTAGTCAACGCAATTTAAAGATACGACTTGTTCAGAATTGTAGTAATATATAATATACAAAATTTACAAAATGCTATCGCTTTAACCGTAAAGATGGCGCTCTCCGTAAGGCCATTCGGTCTTGATAGAACTATTTAGAGTGTATTTAGATAATTTGAATGCCATTGTTTTATGAAAAAACTGAGTTGTTGTCAATTGTTTTAAAACGTATTCACAAAAAAAGTTGAGATCTGAATCTAACTTTTGCCTTTTAAATATTAAGTGATCAAACATTTATGTCACATATTTTGATACTCGCGAACTGACTCATAAAAATCTATAGAATACTTCCCGTTGACCTAGAATCATAAAATTTGTCAAGAATCTTACAATGAAAAAATACGAAAGTCATTAATTTATAATTGAATCACATATGTTTTGCGATTACTAATTTTTTGCTCTTGAAGCATCGACCGTGAGTGCTGTAGACCGATGTACTGGAGATTTTTTTTTCCACTACAAAGTTAAGTTTTCCCTTCTATCCGACTTTCCTTTTAGTTACAGTAATGTTCAGTGCCTACCTTAGCTTTATGTACTTGTAGGAAATACAAAACAGGAGATCCCACTTCTGATTTCGGTAATATCGGGAATACATCATGAACTTAATTTATTAAAATAATAAAAGTGTGAGAGCGGATGTTCAACTTGCTCTCTTGCTTACGCCATTAATCATTATCAGCAAGAAATACAACGTGTTACAAAATACCCCGTAAAATATAATTAATTATCAAAGCCAAAAATTTTGTCAACCCTAATAAGCTGTCATGTCAGGGAACCAGATTATTTAACAGAAAGGCCTACGTACCTATTTTACCTAATAATTGTCTACTTTAATAGTTTTTCTATTTTTCATTCATAAATGTTTGCTACCTCAATAAATGTCAAGTTGGAAAAAAAATATGTTGTCAATTTCAAATCTTCTAATCGATATCCTACAACTGTTTCGAGTTTCTTTTCCAACAGTTTTTGCAAAATAACGATGCTTTCCAACTCGGAATATTACGATATGATGTTTTGCGTAGGCCATAAAGATAGCAATTTAAATCGTGCTCGCGAACTGTATCGGCAACGATTTATCGATGGTAGACCTCCAATGAACAGCGACGGCTGCCTTCGTACCAGTGTTTTCTGAACAAGTCAAGACGACTACATTCCACCGGCTCTTTTCATCGGTCTACTGGAAGTGGACGTCCAAGCACAGTCGACGCCAGGCAGGCTGAATTAGTGTTAGAGCATTTTGAAGAAGAGCCGACCACAATTACGAGGCGAGCCGGAACAAGATTCGGTATAAACCATGTTGCAGTTTGGCGAATTCTTCGCGACGACAATCGTCACCCTTATCACTATCGCCGTACACAGGAGCTGATACCCTCCGATTTTGCACCCAGGAGGAACTTCTGCGAGTGGTACCTCAGGCAGTTAGAGGAAAACCCTAATTACGTAAACTATGTTCTTTGGACGGACGAGGCAACATTCACGAGGTCAGGACTTTCAAATATGCATAACGATCACGTTCGGCCTGTGAACCACATGCTTGACGGCAGGGCAGATTCCAACACCAGTGGCGGCTGAATGTGGTTGGCCTTTGCGACGGGCATGTCATCGATCCCGTCATTATGCCATCACGTCTGAACGGTAGCAACTATCTAACGTTTTATTTATTTATTTATTTATTTATTTATTTGTCACACCAACAAGATATACACCATGTTCTCTAAGAGTAGACAAATAATCTAATGCTCAAAGGATACCTCTTTTATAGGTGTAAACTACATGAATATTGAGCGTCATAATTACATTGCTTTTGCTATAAATAGTTATCTTAAAGGAATATTACAAAAAACAGTACAAACTAGATTTAATACACAGTTCCTAAACATTACATATTGCTTACGAGAATATAAAACAGTACCAAAATTTCAATGTCAAAGAATTAAAATGTTATTATATAAGAATAAAAAAAATATTTATGAATAAATCCAAAATGAAAACAATGTCAGTTTAATGTCAATAATAATTCTTAATTTAAATTACTTATTAAGAAAATTAAAATACAATTATTAAAATACAATTATTAAGATTAAAATTATTTTATACAGTAAAAAAAGAAACATTAAAAATAACACAAAATATTTTAAAATCGTTCATCAATTGAGAGACTACCTTTTAAAGCGATGTAAGGGTCTGAGAAAATATCCAAAGTTTGTGTCTTTCGACGTTTTTCGAAGCATGGACTATCTTTGAATATAATTTGTTCACTCCCGGTATTAAGTATCTTTGTTATGTATCCGTTGTAACTCATTAATCTGTTTAGAGGAGCATAATAGCCTAGATGCGACCGCGCTAACTTTGTGACGAATGGAGCGTATTTATACCTGGACGATCTTCTCGGAAGCAAAATTATTATTAGATATAACCTCTGGAGCGTCGATGTAACCATTTATCATTTTGTAGAGGAACAAGATCTCCGACATCGCTCTGCGCTCGACGAGAGGTTCATATTAAGTATTTTAAACGATCATAGCTAGGCAAGAGTTTTGCTAAATTACAACTGTAAGTCAAGTGCAGAGGAATCTTTTGTACACCTTCTATACGTTTTTGTATACGTCGTAGTGCGGGTTCCACACCACGCTGCAGTATTCTAAGCTACTAGCACAAGTGACATATAGATTGCAATTTTGTGCTCGGATTTTAAACCTACAGGTACGTAAGACAAACCCCAAGGTCTTGAAGGCTTTAGTAATGCTATCTGTAAATGTTAAATCGCAATGGCATATCGAGAATTACACCCAAATCTCTAATATGATCAACTCTTTTAATGGTACATCGTCAATACAATAATATCTAGTCACTGAGAGCTTTTTTCTAGTGAAGCGTACCACGTGGCATTTGTCAATATTCAAGCTCATACCATTCTGATTTGCACCATAATACTAGATTGTTCAAGCTTTTGAAGCAACAATACATCCTCTAAAGAATTTACTGATCTAAAAACTTTAAATCATCAATGAACATGTAAAACTTAGAATTTTGAAAACACTTACCGATATCATTAATAAAAACGTTGAAGCACGGGACCCAGATGGGATCCTGAGGAACCCGGAGCAGTAAAAGCCAGATTTGAATCCCCTGCTACTACCACAGACAGTCTGTTCGTTAGGTAAGATCTGAACCAGCGCAAGAGATTGCTGCCTATACCGACATATGATAATTTGTAATAACATATCGTGATTGACTTTATCAAAAGCCTTACTAAAGTCAGTGTATATGACATCGAAAGACTGCGCATGATCAACACCTTCGGCCAAGCTTCAACGAAGGATATCAGATTAGTGGTAGAGCGGGCTTTCATAAAACCGTGCTGTTCGGTGCAGTTAAGTGTCTTAGATGCCAAGACATTTTAGCACAGTTTTTCAAAGACTTAGCAAACACCGTAATAATTGATATTGGCCTATAGTTTTCACTAAGTTATACCTCCTTTGTGTATCGGTATAAAAGAAGTTTTCCAAGCGCTGGAAAGGTTCCAGAAGAAAGAGATTTATTAATTATCAAGGACAATGGTAAAGCTAGAGCACCAGCACATCTTACAGCAAAGATAGATGGTATTCCATCTGAGCCAGCGCCTTTAGTGAGTCAAGTCTTTTAAACCCTAAATACTTGGTCTTTAGTCACTGAAATACTAGTAATAATGTTAGAGGCGGAGGATTTATCTGCATATTGCTCGTCTGGAATGGATAGTTTATCAATATTGTAGACTGAAGAGAACTGAAGCAAAGAGTTCGCAGATATTCAGCCAGTAGTGGCAAGTAGTTCAGAAGACATTTGGGTGGGGTAGGTACTACTACTGCCTCTTTTGTGTTTAATGAAACTCCATAGTAGTTTGGATTTGATTTCAAAGATGTCTCTAGACGCAGCAAATAAGTTTTATAATTCTGCTAAGTAATTTCGTACATCTATCTCTAAGTAGTTCAAAGGTCAATAAACCGAGGGTTGTTAAACTTACGGTGTTTAGATCTGTATTTATATTTTTCCTTGATTACCTTAATTAACGTGTCGAAAACCATATGGGGTATTTCTATTATTACGAGGTTTGGACTTGGGTACATGTTTAACTATGATGGATTAAGTACTTTATAGAAATGTGCTACCATGTCATTTACGTTTTCATAACGCGACAATTCGTCTTCCCATGATATACTATTCTAATTCATTTACAATTTTAATAAAATCTGCTTTATAAAACATAAATTGGGTTCGTGCTTGGTTAGGAGATAATTGTCACATTTAAGTCCCACACAGAACTCGATAGGAGGGTGCAACGGTCAATCACCGATAATGGGTCGGTACTTACGTAGAGGCGGGTGATATCCAATGTACTCATTATCAGATCCAATAGTTTGTCTTTATTGTTAAAACAGGAATTGTGCTGAACTAGATTATTAAGAGACATGAAATCAACGAGCATGTTATTAAGTAGACTGTTGGATGTTGCAGGTTTGAGTGTGTGACTACAGTCTTAGTCCAACATAAGCTACTCAAATTGAAGTCACCAAGTATAATAGTGTTTCACTGTGGTTTTCTAATGCAATGATTGGCATTACTAATAAAATGCTTAAGTATATGCATTTTTACTGGAGGAGGATATATACGCCACAGATGTACAGGTGTCTGTCTTTATTAAAGCTACCATATATTTCCACTTTTACCCATAAATCTTCACAATCTGACTCCCGCACACAAACGGCATGATTTAAAGCGTTTAGAGACAGCAATGAGAACTCCACCTCCCATTTTTCAGCATGGAACCCACTGTTTTCGCGTGGTCGCGTCTGTAGACTGTGTAACGGCCATCAAATAATTCATTATCAAAAATTGTGCCATTCAACCATGTCTCTGTGAAAACAATAATGTCAAAATTACAACAAACTACATTATTAAACAGTTCAATAGTTTTTGTCCTCAGACCCTAACATTTTGGTAGTAGTAAAAGTGGCGCTTTAGTACAAATATAAAAATATAGCGTAATCATGATAGACGATCAAAAGGTCGAGGTTCTTTACGTGGACGTAGTTTGATTCTCTTCATTTTTGCGCATGTATATCCTACCATCACGCACCCATACAAATTTGTATTTCAGTTCATGAGCTTTGGTCTGCGCGGCAGCGTGCAAGCTCTTATTTTCCGGGAGAGATGCTCCATGACGTAGATAGCAGTCTTCTTATCTCCTCCGATGCCTAAGTGGCTTGAATTGAGTTTGTCGTCCCGATTGGTTTTGTTGAAACGTGCGGTCGCAGCGAAAAACGTCAGCGCAGGCGCGGACTGCCAAATCACTAAGATGGATCGAGGCGCGGACTTGAGCTATTCATTTTGGCTAGTCGAGAGCAGTAATGAATGTGTGACTCAGTGATGGGGCATTTTATAACTTTGCCCAGTTGCACTACAGTGTTGATAAGATTCTCCTGCCTATTTTCAGGCACACATTGATTTCAATATTTGCAGCGTGATTGTTGGTCTATTTGGGCTATTCGTGACGACAAGGATAAATTATTTGCCCGCAAAGATTCTGTCTCAGATCTTAATTCTCAATCATGCTTACGTGCGGCATTGCTAGCCTTGATTTTTTCAAGTTCCTCGTTAAAATGAGCCATAGATGCTTCGGGAGGACACTGCGTTTTGACCCTAAAAGACGCGGGTGCATCTGGTGGTTAAATAAATGTTGCAACTCTTCGCGGATAATGTCTCGAATGCTACTAGCCGACAGACAAGAACAGTTTGTAGTGGTGGTACGTGCCTTGCCGCGCTTTGTAACGTGATCGGGCCGGCGACGGGGGCGGTTACTACGAATTGGAGTGTTTGTGTTATCGCATTTACGTTCCTTGCAGCGGCACTGTACGCAAATCCAGTTTGATTTGTCTTCCTGCGACATCTTGTTGTAATCTTTCGAACTGATGTTCTGCACAAGAGATGATAATTTGCAGCACAGCGTGAACAGAGCAGGACAGGAACATCCTTTGAGTTGCTCAAACAAGCCGCACATTTTGACGGATTCCATATTTGAAAATAATCCTAATAAATTGTGTTTGGATAATCTTATTGCTTTCCTTGACAAATTATATTCAAAACATTTAAAATAAATTTATTGAGAACTAGTCAAACTTTTGTCGATATGTTGATTCGATCCGGGGTCGTAGGCGCGTGACGCACCATTGACAGCTACACCACGGCAGTCGACGCGTGAGACCTCGAATATCTTAACTGATTGTTTATGTGTTTACAATCAGTTGCTTTTAACACTTGCATGACCATAAGGTAATGTTGCGTCCAAGCGCAGCGAAGGATGAGTCACCACAGAGAATACGCACGGCACCGACAACTTTATCACTACAAAACACTATTAAATCTTTGAATATTTACTCACTGACGACTATATTGCATAATTTGATTAATATAAATTAACACTTATACTTTAAAGGATACAATGATAGGAGTTTGACGCAAAAATAAGCTCTTTATAAGGAGCAAGAACTAAAAATACACGGAGCTCTGTAAAGTACGTGCGCTCGGCCCGAGAGCGAGAGAGAGAACCTTTTTTACAAACGGAATTCGAAGAGGCGATTGACGACTTTCCTGTGGCTGACTGGTATTACTTTGAGAACCAAAGAAACATAGTGTTTCAGCATGATGGAGCTCCGGCACATTTTGCTCGCAACGTACGAGAACATCTTAACGTTCGCTTTCCGCGAGGATGGATCGGCCGCGGGGGACCGGTGCTATGGCGTACTCGTTCTCCGGACCTCACACCCTTGAAATTCTTTTTGTGGGGTTATGTGAAGGACGGAGTGTATTTCTCCGATTGCCCAACGGCTGCCGAGATGAAATGAATGTTAGATCGGTTTTCGCATCAATGGTGATTCACACCGACGATGGTGCGAAATGCCACACAAGCCATATCCCGACGAGCAAGCTTGTGTATTGAGCAAGGCGGAGCACACTTTGAGCCGTTTCTGTAAATTTGAACTTTATTATGAAAAGGTAAGTGTTCATTTAGGTTGTTTCGTTAGGTTAGGTCTTTTAAAATTTTTGTCGTTCCGCGATTTAGGTAGAAATGTAGGTACATTCTGCGTAGTTTACTCTTTAATTTTACTAAAATAGGGTTTGCACATCAGTGAAAATAATATTTTTTTTTTTGGGGTATGTTATACAGCGTTACTACGGTTCTTAAATAGTGTGAATTGACTCGTTATAAGGCCCCATTTAACCTCCTTTCGGCTTTACGGGTAGTTTTTTAACACCCAGTATACATTCAGTATATGTAAATACTGTTTAAATAATAAAATATTTTTTTACGTGGTAAAGCCGCAGTATGGCTTTTATTGTGGTTGTAGCACGAGTGGGTCGGCTCGACTGGGGTACGCTCTGACCACGCTCTCACAGAATACTAGTTTCGTATGGTGAGTGTAGAGAACCGGAGACCCTTTTTACTGGAAACGAGGTATTCGATCGTAGTCCTCAGGAGTGATAACGCATCTGCATTTTGATTCTTAATCGAGGATAAATGTAGATGTCTATGGGCTGCAGCATCCATTTACCATCAGGTGGACTTTGTTACTGTTATTCTATAAAAAAATACAGTTCGACCATACCGTAATATGTCCCCGTCACAGTTACACACCGTTATAACGTGCAACATGCAAACCGACAGCAACACTCCCTATCTCAATGTAACACAGGGCAGCCTCTGAGCAACACCATATTCCTTGCCTGCACCATCTTAGCACTACTACTACGTATAATGACTTCGGCGGAATCTCTCATGCACGGCGCCTATAGTAAACTTTATACTGCACAAGCGAGTGGGGGTGTCCCGATCTACCCTCAATTCTAACACGCCACCATCGATATGACACTCCGCTAGAGTGATGCAACCTCTCGCTTATTCTCGATCGAACCGGTATTATATACACACAACAAAACACGCAACATTATAATACTACTTTATGATGGTATTCTGTAAATGCGTGGGCATTTCCTAGTTAAATCGAACCATTCGTTTTGCCGACAAAATACAGTTGGAGGGTAGTTTAATCACTTAGAAATGTAATTAAAAATCTCATATACTCGTAAAATAATGCAAGTAATTGCAAATTTGATATCGCTGATATATATATATACAGAACAATTAGGCTTGCACGGACAATTCATACCGGGTCTTCTGAAAAGTAGAAAGCAATAAAGCTTCATGAAAATGACTTCTAGTAGCAAACTACTAAAGTTCAGCAGAACAAACACCGTCAAGGCGACAGTGAAGCTTAATTGCTTTTGCTTGACGACTCGGCGTTTCAATGACCTACGATTGAAAAGGGTTTTGTCTTAACTTTAAGGTGAATATTGAAAAATTTAAATCGTCGAAAATATTACTGCTGCAGATCACGGCTGAACAAAGTTCTATCCCAATGTGCATGAATTTGATATACTCATAAAATAAAAAACCCGCCGGCCTATTACGTTTGTTTTCGTTACACACGGTCATAGACAGTAAGTAATGTGAGTTGATTCGCTGACTGTTGAAAATAACTTTAGCCTTGTTCAAATTCATACACAGACGATTTACTAAACTTGCATTTCCTGCTAATGAGAGTTAATAATCTTACACTCACCAGATGTCGCTAGTTGGGACTAAGGTGAACTTATGCGCTACAGTTTTTAAGCAAAGAAAAAATCGTCTATTTGATTATTCCTACATCGCCCTCACTCTTTTATCACATTATTAGTTCACGCCTACCTGTTAAGGGTACCCGTGTCCTAATTATTTTGCTATATATATAACTATTAGGTTCGTATTAAACTATACTATAAATTATAATATACATATATATACTCATGGGCAAAACACAAAAAAATTGTGTATAAAATAAAATATCATGGATATTTGTAACAAATAAGTTTATCAATTTCGTGCATTATCATGCATAAAAGCAAATCTATCTCCTGTAAAATTGGCAAATGGCACCATAATTTCTTCAGTTTTCAGTTTTCAGTGACCTATTTTTAAGTGCTCCCATACAAATACGGTAGGTACATATTTGTATGTCATACTGTTAAATAAAACACGCTAAGAATATTTGAACCAGTAAAACTGGATTTGTTAATTTAGTGCACTTTACAACGTACTTGCTATAGCCAAGTTCAAAATGGAGAAGGAACAAGAATTCAGTGTTGACACTAAAAAAAAAAAAAACACTGAATAATGTTGATATTTTAATGCTATAAATAAATACATTTTTCCTTATTTAAGTTATAAATAAATATTACTAATATACTATTTTTATCTTATATATTACTATTTATGTTATATAAAGCAATTTTTACAATGTTAATCTTTTTATATATTAATTAATAAAAATGAATTTACTGAATATTTCATGTGTTCAATCTATTGAACACATACCATAACTGAACTGAAACTTCCTCTATGCCTCTTTTTCAATGATTTTGCTCGGAGCGTACCTCTCTCCCGGGCGGCTTCGCGCTTTAATCCTTCCATAATCTGGCGTCAAGCAAGATCTGTACTCTGTGAATAGAATTTGACTCCAAGGTTCGTCATTCCAATTTTTGTGATTGTAAGTGTGGCGGCGCTGTCGTCGCGCCACAAGCGAATATATATCGAAGCCTAAATCGCGCTATCAAAGTTCCGAAGTAAAAGTAGTATATATAGAATAGCTCCGAACTACCACTCGGAGCGTTTGCCGCTCCCCGGGCAGAACACCATGCCTGGCGGGAGATCTACCCTTTTCCTTCCACGGCCACAGTGGTGACCAACCGACGTGATATGAACACGCAACCAACAACCTTCGGAAACTTCAACTTCAAGCTTTCGTCATCGACTTCAAGTACCCTTTCCATTCGCTCCCGAGCAGATATTGTCTGCAGTATTTACATATTGCAATCCAGCCATCTAGCTTTACAAAGATTCATCGCAGCATTGGAATAATAATGATGCTTCCTGTTCCTTCAAGCTACTCTCTGCGCTACAGTGTTCGGCACGGTTCTGAGCCTAACTGCTCGCCTCTGCTTCACGGCACTCTCGCAGATTACTTGCCTTCTTCTCGACTCACCGTAGACTAAAAGGCAATTCCCTGGAACTTGCACATTCGTCGACATCTAGACTGCACTTTAAACAATACCTAAACCTAAATAAACACAAATTTTAAGTCGGCAAATTTTTCGCAGTATCGCAATAAAAACTCCATTTGTTTTTATGTAATTATTGCGTATAATTACATAAAAACAAAACGAAATTTGAAAAAAAGGTCCCAAAACTTTTTTAATAGCATTTACTAATGTTTGTGCCAGTACGCACGGTAATTACAACAGGAGAAATTAAACCTTTTTTTTGAGTTTGTAAAATTGTCCATGAGTGTAGTTTATTTACAAAATGAGTAGTTAGTTATAATTTACAATATATGGCGTAGTACTATTATTTATTCTGTGACATGGCCGCTATCCCGCTAGAGGGACGCCGATGAGGTGCTAGCCTGGGGCGCTGCCGACAATTCGCCCAAAGAGTAAAATAAGTATAAATCCGCCTCTGGTTACGTTTTAATAAAAATTTATTGGTTTCTAGTTTGTAAATGTACCAAACAATGCCTCAGTGTTCTTTAATTTTTTTGCTCATTTTTAATTATTTATTTTATGAATATGCGTAGTTTGGTTTATACATTTTTATTCTAATAAATATGAAATATAAGAAACATTTACAAAAAAATAAATCCTTACATCTTCCTACCTAACAAAGTAACTTCCCCCGCTATGAAATCTGTCAAATATTTCACCTCCATTCTAAGTGCCGCCTAAGGTGCCGCCGCCCTGGTGGCAGACAATATCGTTGATGCGTTCACATTGGTTTAGCAGTATCAGGCCCGCATAAATACATCATGTGCCGAAATTGTAGAAGGCTTATTTAAAATACTTTAATTATCATCCCAAAGACAGTAGGTACCTGTTGCAGAATAAAACCTTCAGAGTTGTTTCTATAAAAAAGCCCAGTGCACTGACCTGTATATATGGAGGTCAGTGGCCTAGTGTCATCTACAAAAATATATTGGTATCAGCGACATCTAAGAATAATATGTGTCATTATTTACGTATTGGTGAACCTAAATTTCGGTGAGGAGAAGTGACGATCCTGCGATTACTATATCATAGTTTTGATATATTTCAACAGATGGCTCTAAATAAAATTTATTATTAAGTGACGAGTTTGTAATTACTATACCATAGTTTTAATATATTTCAACAGATGGCGCTGAATAAAATTTATAATTAAATGACGAACCTGTGATTACAATATCATAGTTTTAATATGTTACAACAGATGGCGTTAACAAATTTTTTTTTATAATTAAATCTATAGACTTCTATGAAATTTTTATAATGTAATTTCTTAATAAAACTTTCACTACTATTTATTCTAAGCAGTTACGAAATAAATATAAATAAAATAATACATTTCAATTATGCTGATGATATATAACATGTACTTTGAAAACGTGTAGAAATGTTTCCATAAAATGACTTTAAGATATTTTAAAATTTAAAAAATTTGATACCATATGTGGGTGGTTATGCATATATCATTATATCGCATCTTGAATGCACCTATAAGTAATTTTATGATTTTTACCTTCCATATTTCCTGTCTTTCGAGTCCACGGCATTCATGGTCTAATGAATACCATAGAATAGAACAGAATAATTTTATATAGATTATTACATAATACTTATTTAAAGTCTTTTTTTTTACTTACCACTAGTTCGGAAAATACCTCTGTCTTGGGAAGAACCAGCAAGAAACCCAACTTTACAATAATTGAGTTTACACAATTTTTAAATGAATTTTAATAGAACCAGCATGGTGGCGATAACCTCATTCCCAGGGGTTATTTTCGTTTATGTATTCCATGGAGTGTAGAGGTACCTCTACACGAAACTACTAAATTCTTTTAAACAGGTATTAACATTCTGTTTGAGTAATGACTCGGCGACAGTTGGAGAATTATTCAATGACTGAATGAATAGGGACTTAGTGTTTGATTTCTGAGGTCTTATCAAGCCCGGGTTTCTTTTGGCTTTTAATCCCGTATTTGACTAAACTTTAATCATCGTGCACTCAGATTTTATAAAAAACGGGATGGTGCAATGTAGAAACAAATAGGTATATACTACAAATATTCAAGCTGTTTCAAAACTCATTATACTGATTGTAAGTTTCACACGACAATCTATATTAAAGCATTGATTTAAAAAGTGCGCAGTAGTATGGATTTATAGACTGTGGCAAAAATCGTGATTAGGATTCCAGGCAAAATTTAAATTTGTTTCTGGATAATAACGAATCAAATTGATAAAATAAATTAAGTATGTAGGTATCAACTAAACGATATAGAAGGGAAAATCACGTTTAAATTGTGGCTTATAGAAGACTCTTTTTTATTCTTTATTTTTTATTTTTTTTATAAAACGTTACCCCCACACAATGATTTTCTCCTGTATCGTGGAGGCAGTTTACAAACATAAATTGCACAAGGACAAACATCCAGACCCGGAACAATTAATTATAGGCCATACAAATACTTGTTCCGTGCGGGATCCGAACCCGCGTCCCCCAGCGCTGCAACTCATTACTGAGCCACTGCGCCACGGAGCCGTCAAGCTCATTATCGCATCTTCATGAGTATAACATATTTTTTATACTTGTAGGTATTATTTATTATTCTCAGATGCATCTTTAAGCTAGTATTTTTTATAGAAGAGGAGGCAAACGAGCTTGCGGCAAATCTGATGGTAAGTGTCGACCACCGCCAATGAACAAATTGCAACACTAGTGTACTTGCATTACTTCAAGTGGAATAAGCTAGCTTTGGGGCGCCCCGGTTCAGAGATGAGAATAGTATTCCATGTGAGGCCGAACTTGAGTCTTGTAAAAAGTATATTAGGAAACAAGATAAATATTTGCATTCAATCATTAGTGGATCACTTCACTAACAGTTGTGTTTTTCTAGGTATTTCTGTTTTAATTTAAATCCGAAAGTAACCCGATAAGTAAAAATGAATTCGAACTAGTAAACACACTTCTGTAGACAGAGCCATAGATACGTGGTAACTCAGGGGCTAAGCGTTCGCCGTACAGTACACGAGAGGCCCGGATTCGCTGCCTGCCAGCACCAATTAAATTGTTACTTAATTACAATTTTAATAACTTTTTTATTACCTGATCGGTCAAGGAAAACATTGTAAGTAAATTTGCATATCTAAGAAAAAAAATCGAAGACGTAAAGTCCAGTCTGGCAATGCCAGAAAGCGCTTATGGCGGTCGATAGATGGCGGTATAACTTAAGTCATCTAGTAAAATATGTAAAATATCCAGACCGAAATTAAGAAACTGCTTCAAAGACGAGATTCTTCTAGTTCTGCGGACGCTTGTCCAGGCGTGTCGTATTTATTATTTAAATACCTATATTTTTAGATAACGTTTGTCATAAATCACTTTTTTTGCACAAATAACTAGTAATAATTAACACTAAATTACCATTAATTCCCTTTATCCACTCCCAGTGAGCTTCAAACGCTTGTGTTAGGACTGCTAGGAGTGTTTTACGACAGTTGTCGGATGGGGGATTCAAATCCACGACCTTTGAGTTCCCGGTCCGAACCCTGCCATTAGAGAGAACGTGTATTAATGCGCGTGTACTAGGGGACAAATGTCCCACGAAACGTCTCTCTTGATATCGCGCAATGTCACGCTTTCATCATACGTCGTCAGATTTCTTGTCTCACCTATCAACATAGTCGGCACATCGGCACTCAATTCTATCGCCCGCCGCCCGCCAGGTAGTTGTTCACTACCGCATGTACATAATTAAAGAATATTTAAATGGCAAAGAATAAAATGACAAGGTGGTGGGTTAAAAAGTAATACTTGCAACGTAACTCTTAATTTGACGGGAATATAAAATCAACAAACAGGAAACTAGAATCCCAGATTCTGTGAATGATGCAGTAGCAGGCAGTTTTGGGCCATATCTCTTGTTTTCAACCGACTTAAAAAAGGAGGAGGTACCCAATTCGACTGTATGTTCTTTTTTATGTGTGTTACCTCATAAATTTTTTCTAGGTGAACCGATTTCGATGATTCTTTTTTTATATGCAAGCTGGTGCTTTTCATGTAGTCCCATATAAAGTGATCAAGGTCTGACTAATAGTTTTTGAGTTATAACTAATAACTTATATTGAAGTCGGTTGTACAAACTTTTTAATTTTAAATTATTGTTCTTGTAATTATTGTTCGGTGTATCCATAGACACAATTTAAATAACCTTTTTAAACTATGCCGTAGAGCAACACGGGCTACCGGCAAACCGGATGGGAGTAGCCATACGCAGGTGTTCCCCTCTGTCAAAGTACAAGTCCACGCAGTCCTGTGCGTAAAATAAAACTAGTTGGAACCGCACTGCTCACTAGACTAAATCTAGTTGCGGGGCTGCATCCACATCCTACAAAAATACAGAATTGTTCAGTTTTTTTGCTGCAAAATGGGATCTGCCACGCCAAATTTACAAAAAGATGGCGTTTTCGATAAATATAGCAAAGGCAAAGATCTATACAGCCATGTCTCTCGTGCGTATAATCATTATTGAGATTATGTTTTCTGGTTTATTTAATTAATACAATATTGTGAGCTTTTAAAATAGTTTAATATTAAAATTGCATCAAATTTAATATAACACAATATTACTAAGTGCAACTTCGACTATATTATTTTTTATTTATTTATTGTAGGTTTCGTAAAGATCCGAGTTTAAGGGATATATGGAAGTACATACTTTTGTAATAAAACAGACTTACCTGGATTCCCATAAGAAACAGTGTCATTTGCTCAGATCATTTCAAGACATCTGACTTTCAAATTTTGGCGAACAATATACGGAGATTGGTTGAGGGCACCAAACCAACTCTAATACCACACCGTATTTGTTCCGTATGTTTTGTTATATCATGGGGAAGGCAAACGAGCGTACAGTCAATCTGATGGCAAGTAAACTGTGGCCGATGGACATTTACAATCTCAAGACCAACAAACCACTTCAAATTACAAATGCGCCGCCAAGCATGAGGATTAAGATATAATGCCTCGTGCCACCCGTCAAATGTTGGTTATGTAGTATGTACTATGTAGTATGGTTAGTGCAAGTTGTGAAATGAAGGTCAGATTTCTCTACTACAAATAATGTACAAATTTATAATCTATTCTACTACTCTACCAGATGACAGCCTATCATCTTTCGATGCCATTAGCGCCACTCTCACTATTCCTGATTCGTTGACATCTGCATTTACAACATCAACTCCTCCACGTGCGAGTTTACTTTTAATAGTTAACTGTAGATAATATTATGTTTGATTAAAATAAATAGGTACATATTTATCAAACATGTACCTATTTTTCATAGTTCAATTACCACCATTGAACTTACCGCAAGAAATTAAAAGGCTCCAAGCTAAAAATCTTTTCTTAAAGAAAAAAGTTGCTGGGTTAAAAGAAATGTTTCAGTTTGGATGAAAAATCTTTAATACATAAAGAAGAAACGATGGTCCTTGAAAAAATTGGCGTTGAAGAAAAAAATTATTAAGCATCAACTAAAAAAAATTTAAAGTGGGAAGCTCTCACTAGCTAAGTATTCACCAAAACTGAGACGACTCTAGTCTGCCGGTGGCCTCACTCATAAAAAATATAGGTAATTTTTTAAGTCCCACTTTGTCCTGGGGTGGGGAGGGGCAAGTGAAAATAGTTTGGAAAATCCAAAAGTGCACGCCTCATGAGCGTTTCATTTAGTTTTGATGAAAAAAATAAATTACCAAAATAAATCGATTACACAAAGTATAAAATCGAAATAGACTGTATGGTACATTTGTCCTTTGTCTATAAAGGGCTAAAGAAAAAAATTAAAGCGCCTTTAAAATTTTAATAGCAATAAAATTTATAAAATTTGAAAATCATTTTATTAACAAACGACGCGTACTAGGCTATTGATATGAAATAGGGAACCAGTTGATGTAATTCTGAAGCTAATTTAAAAAAAACGGTTTTTTTCGGGAGTTATCGTGACCACATACAAAATCAACATCCGGACGTCCACGTAAAAAGTTTTTCAAATCGTTTTTATCAAAGTATATAAAATTATTTTTTAGAAAATATAAGATGGATTAGTTAGTTTTTTCTTGATATACTGCTACTGATATTTATCGTATAAGTGCAATATGGTTATAAAAGAGGCATTTTAAGACCATAAAATTGCTTGATCTTGACGTGTCGATAGACCCCTATTCTGCCCTGATAAGGAAGAAGGCGACTAAGTGCGTTTTGTTGATTTTGAGCTTTCAGCACCACTAAACTAAGCAAAAAATTCTCTATCGGCCAATATTGGATTTATATTTCTACGTTTGATAGTTCCAGAGATAGATTAAGCATTTTGGCGGTTAAGTGCAAAATTTTCTTTGCTGTCATACGCTAGAAATCAGTTACTATGCATCGTTACGCTATAAAACCGTTAATTGATTTTAACGATTTATTTTCTTAGTAGAATTATAAAATTTGATTTTGTAAAACTACGAAAAAATTTAGTTAAGCACAATTCCTAGGCTAACAGGCAGTTAAGCGTTAGTAATTGCTTTATTCCTTAGCAGCAGTTTGGCTAGGATATACCTTAATAATATGCTAAAAGGCGGTAAACAATGGTAGTAGAAGTTAAAACACGGCTAAAAACACCTATCTGCTTTCAAGCATATAATTAATAAAATATATTAAAATCACATACTTCCCAAAAAAGCAGTGACGGCTTTTTAGTGTATGATGAACCTTTGAATTATATTTGAAATAATATTTAAACAGCGGCAAACTCAATGTGCTACGGTTATGCGTGCGTGAAGAATTCAATCGGCAAGTATGATCAGTAGTCCAGTCGAATAAGTTAAAAAAATATAATTATTTTAAATTTTCAAACTGAAATTTGAGTGCTTAAAAATTAATGAGTTATTTATTTTTTGCCATATTTAGATTCCTATTATTCATTATTTTTTTACGTATTATTTTTTAAATATTACGATTGAAAAAAAATTACCTCGTATATTTCGGCAGGTGTGAATTTATGCAGGTTTAAAATTAGTTTATATTTTTTAACAATAAAAAAAATCTTTATCCATAAAATTAAAGATTAGATTTTTAAGCAATTTAAAAAAATCGCTTATTTTTTTATAGGTTAGGGTGACAAACGAGCACACAGTCCACCTGATGGTAAGTGGTTTGCCTTGACCCATAGACATCTACATCTATCCTCAATAAAGAAACAAAATGCAGATGCGTTGGCACCCGTGAGGACTAAGATGGAATGCCTCTTTTCCAGTAAAAAGGGTCTCCGGTTCTCTACACTCACCATACGAAACACAGTAATGTTAAGCTACTATTTAACACTGGTATTCTGTGAGAGCGTGGTCCTTCCCCGCCGACCCATTCGTGCTACAACTATACTACTAATATAGCTGAAGCATGGCTCTACCACGTATAAACTATAAATTTTTCTACTACCTACGATTTTTTAAATTTACGTTCATCCCTTAAACTTAAAACCTCCCTAACTCGGTTAATTTTGACCGGAGGAAAACATACACATGTGCTTTACACATTTTTATTAGAATTTTTTTTATGTCTAATTTTTCTTTTTCGAGTAATTGCGAAAAGCGAAAAAACACTTTTTGCAACCCATGCCGGGGGTTGCAGACACGAAAACCTTTACACATTGTTTTTGTATCATTAAAACTACATTATATCAAAAATGAAAAGTTGAGTGCAAAATTTCGATTTCAAACCTTATTTGACTGGACTACAGAGCTCTTGTCAGAATGCGTCACAGGTATATTCCGTGGATTGGATTTTGATTTAAAAAACTATTTTACTGTCCGAAAAAATGTGTCTTTTCCAATGAATATGAACTTCAGACTCAATTTTACTCCAACGTTTTGCCGCTTGCAGATCAAATCTAAATTGCGAGGAAGAAATTTAATAGAATTTAAAGGAAATAAAATAGTTATACTTATTTTTACAATGACATTTGCCATTGAGATTGCCACATACCACATACAGCTTAGTACTTGACCCTAATTATTATTAAAAAATGTAGCTACTTTTATATCTTAAAACCCTGATTTAGTTAGTACTTAAAAAATAGTCAATAGATTATATCGCGTATATTGACTTATTTTATTTTCCCGACGTTTCGAGTACTTTACAGTACTCATGGTCACAAGGGGGACTGAGGGTTTCAACGTTCTAATGTCCACAAGAAAAGTCTGCAGTTTGTGGTCATATATTAGATGGCCCCAGCCATTACATCAGATTTGATAGATCCTCGTGAAAGAACATCGATTCCTACCAAGGATGATACTCGTATGTGAGGCTATTGAAATTAAAAAAAACATGCTAATTTCAATAGAGAAGGAGTTTTATAAAAGAATTAATAAAAGTAAAACTAAACCCAAGCATACCCCTGCAAGACTTCAAGGCAGTAAGTTCATTCTGCCTAGATCGAACCAAAAGTAATAGTTTTTAACTATTACTGAAGGTACTCCGGGTTAACTCTGACATCAGGACGTCAATCACGTCAGTCCCCCGTGACCATGAGTGCTGGAAAGCACACGAAACGTCGGAAATTCAAATCAAGTTGTGTTAAGAGTAAATTAAATGCGAGGAAATCCGAAAAAGTAATTTTGATCAATCTGACGATTCTGTAAAAGATAAGGACTACGTGCCGTCATTGCAGATGCCGCAAAACATTTCTGATTCCGAAGACGACAATCAGTCTATATCATACTTCTTGCCGCCTACCATTTCAGATAAAAAAAAATCAGTAAATAAAATAGATTCATCAGATCAGATTTGGCAGAAGATGAAGAATTATAATAATTGAAAACGGTCTGGTAGAGCAGAAAATCACATCTCAAAATAAAAAAACAGGTTCTTTAAGAATAAAAATCATTGTCTAGTTTATCCTAATAGCTGTTAGTGCTAATCATGAATAAAGTTTTAATATTCTTTAAACCAAAGCACATTTTATTTTAAACTTAGCAACTTTTCAAACTTACATAATAATAATGTACCTATGCTAATGCTAAGCAAAAAAGCGGTTCCGTGAGATTGATGTACATTTAACCACCTTTTAGTTTAGTTTCACTTGTATTTAATTTGATTATTTGCTGCTAAACTATACTATAAGGCGGTCAAATCACTAAAAAGCAATAAAGCGTAGTCTAAGAGTATAATTTAAACAATGCGTCAGAAATCAAAAGAAAGTTAAAGTAGTTTAGCCGCATTTTTGTGTATGATTATTGTCAGTGCTATACTAAAAGCCAGTTAAGGTATACTTAACTGCCTTTTATATTGTGATAAACATTCAGATATAATAATGATTCAATACTTACGTTAACTACATTTTTATATTTTACAGAAAAGTATGCCAATAATTTCAGTCAAAAATGTGTATGAAAGATTCGTAATTTTTTTTTTACATACTTTCCAATAGTTGAAACATTTTTCTCAGTGACATCTATCAAGAAAACCAATTTCACGCTTTTTTTAAATTTTTCTCGAAACATACTTATGTGACTTAGCCGCCTTCTTCCGTATCAGGGCAGTATTACACTATACTGAATCAGGGTTCCTAAGCCCTTAATAAGAGAGGTGCAATAAGAGTAAGGCAGTAAGGGTCCCTAACTAGGGCGTCAAAGTGGACCCGGTCCGTAGTGCGCTTACCACCGTGCAGTGTAATAACACTAAAGGCAGTTAGGGCACTTATTCGATGCGCAACTAGGGATGCAAACGATACATCGATTTGTTCAAATATCGATATATTTTTCATAAACATCGTTCTTGTTTGATGATGAAACGATGTTTTATGAACGATGTTTTGGCTTGCCGTCAAAAATTCAGAGCCACGAGCTTCCAAAATAACCAACTATTCAAAAGTGTATGATTCCGTATGTTAAAAATTGCGAACGATGATAATCACGAAATGTATGTCACCGAAACTCAAATATTCGAAAAAAAAATATCGAAGTTAGATAACGTCTAAACTTTTAAAGTTAGAAGGTTTATTAACTAGAAATAACTCAATCCCAAAAATTATTAACCAAAAAAAAACTATCAGCCAAAATTAAATATAGGTATTAGGTCCTTACATATGAAATTATCGTTTTGTCGTACTGACCACTTTGATCTAAAATATCTCCTCTTTGGTTAACAATTCCAAATTCAAATTTATAAATTCATTTAGCTGGTACATTCGAGTTTTGACAACAGTCATTCATTTTTTTTTCCTCATTATTTTATTCTTTGGCGTCGCTTATTACCGCACAATGGAAAACATGAAATATCGGTATATTTACGAGTACGAGTTCTACCGTGGCACCAGTGCTGCGGAAACAGCTCGAAAGATTAATGATGTGTACGACGCTGGTGTGGCAAAAGAAAGCAAGGTACGTTTTTGGTTTCAACGTTTTCGTTCTGGAAATTTCGACCTTCAGAACCAACCCCGTAGACGGCCAGAGACCAAAGTGGAAAATGAAGAATTAAAGGCTTTTGTGGAAGCGAATCCATCATAAAGCACTTCAGAGATAGCTGCAGGCTTCGGGGTAAGTGATAAAACTCTATTAATCCACTTGAAGCAAATCGGGAACGTAAAAAAACTTGAACGATGGGTACCTCATGAATTGAGTGAATCGAACTTGCAAACACGCGTCGACTGCTGTGTTATTTTGCTCAACCAACACAATAATGAAGGTATTTTAAATCATTACTTGTGATGAAAAGTGGATACTGTACGATAATCGGAAGCGCTCGTCGCAATGGCTAAACCCAGGAGACCCAGCCAAATTCTGCCATAAACGAAAATTTACTCAGAAAAAGTTACTTGTGAGTGTTCGGTGGACTAGCGCCGGTGTCGTTCACTACAGCTTTCTAAAATCTGGCCAAACTATTACGGCAGATATTTTTTGTCAGCAACTGTAAACCATGAAGGAAGAACTAGCTACTAAACAACCGAGATTGGTCAATCGCTCTAGGCCACTGCTGCTTCACGACAACGCAAGACCACACACTGCACAACAAACAACCACTAAGTTACATGAGCTACAATTGGAATGTCTGTGACATTTACCGTACTCCCCGGACCTTGCTCCAACAGATTACCATTTTTTACGGAATTTGGACAACTTCTTACAAGGAAAAAAATTCAACTCCCATGCGGCAGTCCAAACCGCCTTCAAAGAGTTTATTGATTCTCGCCCCCATGTTTTTTTTAGTAAAGGGATCAATGAACTACCTATGAGATGGCAAAAGTGCATAGATATTGCGCGCCACTATTAATGTCTTGCACATGGCAACACTAGTTACCACTAGCGCCCTCTACTATCGAGTAGCAGAACTAGGAGAGTCAAGATCTTTCTAGAAATTTCGGCACCGATATGTACTCGAACATTCTATATGTTTCACAGTAGAAGGTTCTGGAAAGTATCTGAGGCGCCTATATAAGGCCGGTATAGACCACGACCGAGTCAGTATTGAATTGGCGATACCAGCGAAGACTTCGAAGCGATACAACTGCGAACTTAAGCGATCTGTAGTAAAATTGTGTTTTGTTATTAGTGTGGTTTAAAGTTGTAATTATTTTTGATTACACAACAAAAAAAGTGTCAATTTTGGTAATTCACTCGGCAGTTTTTAATTGTCTCGAACCCCAAGCTCGTAACAATTGGTGTCAGAAGTGGGATCAGATCATGCCGATTTTACCAAAGGATGACACGGAGGGTATCCGTACCCGAAGTCAACGCCAGCAAGAGACGGACCATAGACGATTTGGTAATGCAACGCCGCAAACGTCGGAGGGCCAGCTGCCGACCACGGAGGCCGGCCCGTCAGCAGCTCCTGCATCTGCTGCATCTGCTGCATCTGACTTAGGTGCTCTGATGATGATGCTGCAGGAGCAGGCTCGCCGACAGGAGGAACAGGCCCGCCGACAGGAGGAACAGGCCCGCCGACAGGAGGAACAGGCCCGCCGACAGGAGGAACAGGCGCGTCGGTTGCAAAAGCAGCTGCAGCGCGGACAGGAGGAACAGGCCCGTTGTATGAAAGAGCAGCTCAAACGCGATAAGGAAGAGCAGATGCTCCTCATGTAGGACCTTCACGCTACCTTCGGGAAAGAGATAAGGAAGGTGAAGGATAGGGTTGCTCAACATGACAACCGCCTGTCGGAAGCTGAAACCCGAATCAGCCAAGTGAACAATCGGGTTGACAACGTGATTGCTGACGTGAAGAAAGCGCTGGACGACCTCAAACTTGGGGATGGAGTTACAGCTCCCGTGGTAGCTACAACACCTTCGCTACGTGGATTCAAAGTGCCGCCGTTCGACGGGACTTCTTCCTGGTCGGCGTACAAAATCCAGTTCGAGGCTGTCATGAAGGCGAACGGCTGGAATAAAATTCAGGCCATGACTGCTCTCACCCTAGGCCTGCGCAATCAGGCCTTAACTGTTCTGGAAGCTCTCGGTAAGGAAGTGACTTACGAGCAGCTCCTTGAGGCATTGGAGGCGAGATATGGCGACGCTCACCTGGAACACGTCTTTCGTGCGCAGCTCAAAGATCGCGTGCAACGCAGCAACGAAAACCTGCAGCAGTGGGCCCTTGAGGTGAAAAAGCTGGTTCGAAAAGCATACCAGTCTGTACCTGCGCTCATTGTAAGGAACCTGGTGCAGACATTCATCGACGGCATCCGCGACCTAGAAGTCAGAGCTGCTGTGAGGCTCGGGCACCACGAGATGCTTATGGACGCGTTAGCCCATGCACTGGAGGTGGAAGCCGTACGGCAGGATCATCGATCCCATCGCGTCAGGGAGGTTGCAGTAGCTGCAGTTCGCGACTGCAATAAAGGATACAGCCCTAGGTGCTACGGCTGTGGGGAAAGGAGCCATCTTCAATCCAGCTGCCCTAAGCGAACTGTAGAAAGGGGTGGTGATCGATCTCGAGAGGGTAGTGCGGCTAACAGCACCGCCCAGCAGCAGCAGGGAAACGAGTAAAAGCCAGGACTTCGGGGCGGGTGCTGGCTGATGTTAAAAGAGCCCCAAGGATTTCGATCTCACAAACCCATGATGGGAACAGCCTAATCATCAAAGGCGAGGTCAACGGAACGCCGTGTAAACTGACCATAGACACTGGAGCCTCTCGCACGGTTGTCAGTTCCCAACTTATAACTCAGTTCCTTGGGAACTCCGTATACAACCGAGAGCGCATTAATTTGGTAACAACCACCGGTCAGCGCATACCCGTCCGTGGAGAGGAGATGGAGTTGAAGCTAGGCAACATGATCTACCTGCATAATGTCATCGTGGCTGATATAATGGACGACTGCATCCTGGGCCTAGACTTCATGAGGAAGAATTGTTGTGAGATCGATGTTAAGCAAGATGTTTTGAAATGTGGACATGAGGAACTTTTCATGGAAGGGGCGATACCGCGGAATGTGTACAGCCTTAAGAAGATTGTTCTGCCGCCGAGATCGGAAACGATTGTGCCGGTTAGTCTTCCTCGGAATCTTGGGCAAGCTCATCGTTGTGTACTCGTGGAAAGGGTGGACAATGACCTTCCGTGGAAAGTGGCTCGAACCTTGGTCAGAACCACCGATATCTCAGGAGTACGTGTGCTGAACCTTTGTGATCAGGAACAGATTATGGAAAAAGGCACACTGGTTGGTACTTGTGATTAAGTGGATTGGTTGCGTAGGTGCCAATATTCATCCCAGTCGATCTGGTACCCCCAGCAAGGATGCACACAGCAAGGGTGACCACACTTTTAGAAGACTGTCGCAGCGTTCTCTCCCCGAATGAAGTGGTCAAAGCGAAGAAGTTGTTACTCAAGTTCGCCGATGTTTTCTCGTCAAACGATGCTGACATAGGAAAGACTGGCTTAGTTCAACACAAAATAAACACAGGAGAAGAATTGCCTATCCGTCAGCGCCCAAGAAGATTGCCGGTAGCACCTGAAAAGGAAGTGGAAACCATGATTGAGGGAATGGTGAAGAATGGTGTTATTGAACCTTCATCTAGTCCTTGGTGTTCATCTGTGGTGCTGGTAAAGAAGAAGGACGGCAGCATGCGGTTTTGTGTTGACTACCGCCGTCTGAACGACGTTACAAAGATGGACAGCTATCCCTTGCCAAGAATTGATGACACGCTGGACATGCTTACAGGCGTAAAGTGGTTTAGCACACTGTACCTGAAAAGTGGCTACTGGCAGGTTGAAATTGACCCTAAGGACAAGGAGAAAACTGCATTCTGGACAGGAAAGGGTCTGTGGCAATTTAAAGTTATGCCGTTTGGATTGTGCAATGCAAAGCAACGTTTGAAAGGTTGATGGAGCTTGTACTTACCGGGTTAATTGGCGATGCTTGTCTGGTCTACTTGGATGACATCATCATCGTAGGCCGTACGTTTGAGGAACACCTTCAAAACCTGGAACGCGTGTTCATGAAAATTCAGAGTGCCAACCTCAAGTTGAGTCCGAAGAAATATTCACTATTCAAACGGCAAGTTAGCTTTTTGGGGTATGTAGTGTCGGAAGAAGGTATCCACATGGATCCGGAGAAAATTGCCGCTGTCAAGGATTGGCCGGTCTCAAAAGACAAGACGCAGGTTAGAGCATTTTTGGGATTGTGCTCCTATTATCGGCGATTTGTGAAGAACTTTGCAGATATAGCCAAACCTCTGCACAAGTAAACCGAGGGGAAGCGACATTTCTGCTGGAATGAAAGTTGCGATATCGCATTCCAAGAGCTCAAGGACCGTCTGTACGAAACACCTACTTTGGGGTACCCTGATGCGAGCAAGGAATTTATAGTTGACACAGACGCAAGTGATATAGGACTTGGCGGTGTGTTGTCTCAAAGGAATGGTGATCAAGAGGTTGTGATAGCGTACTTCAGCAAGTCGTTGTCAAAGCCGGAAAGGAACTATTGTGTCACAAGACGGGAATTGCTTGCTGTGGTAAAGTCGTTGCAGCATTTTAGCAAATATCTTCTGGGGCGGAAATTTCACTTACGAACTGACCATGCTGCACTGAAATGGCTATTGCAGTTCAAAAATCCAGAAGGACAAGTTGCGAGATGGATTGAACTACTACAGGAATACGACTTTGTGATCGAACATCGCAGCGGGAAATCTCATGGCAACGCAGATGCATTGTCAAGAAAACCTTGTCCTGAAGATTGCAAGCATTGTACTAGACAAGAGGGTAAGGAAGTGGTATCTGTGAGGATGCTTATGACAGACAAGCTCAACAATGAGTGGAAAGACAGCCTACGACATGCACAGCAGGAAGATTCGGACATCAAGCCGATTCTAGAATGGATGAAGGCCAGTGCTCCTAAGCCCAAGTGGAGCGACGTTTCAGCGATGAGTTCGACCACGAAAAGCTATTGGGCCCAATGGGACAGCTTGCTGATTCAGGATGGAGTCCTGTGCCGTAAATGGGAAAATGGTCGGGGAGACAGTTGTCATTTACAAATGGTTGTCCCTACAGCTAAAGTACCGGATGTTCTACAGCTGTACCATAATGGTTGTTCAGGAGGCCACATGGGAGTTAAACGAACTCTACTGAAGATCCGAGAACGGTTTTACTAGGTCCACTGTCGTGACGATGTCGAGGACTGGTGTCGCAAATGTACAAGTTGTGTGGCTGTAAAGGGACCTCAAACTCGTAGTAGAGGTGCATTGAAATTATACAATGTTGGTGCACCATGGTAGAGGATAGCCATTGACGTTGCGGGGCCGTTTCCGGAAAGTGAATGTGGTAACAAATATTTCATGGTTGTGATGGATTACTTCACTAAGTGACCAGAAGTCTTCGCCATTCCAAATCAAGAAGCTTCAACAATTGCAGATAAACTAGTTCATGAAGTCTTCTGTCGTTTTGGAGTACCTTTAGAGATTCACAGCGATCAAGGAAGGAATTTTGAGTCTCAAATATTCCAGGAAACTTGCCGAGTTATGGGTACTCATAAAACAAGAACAACTTCTTACCACCCACAATCTGATGGAATGGTAGAACGATTTAATCAGACATTGGAGGTACCTTGCAAAAGTTGTGGAAAAACGGCAACGAGACTGGGACAGGCACATACAACCGTTTTTGTTGTCATATCGAAGCGCTGTTCACGAAAGTACATCAGTGACACCAGCTTTAGCAAATTTTGGGAGAGAATTACGGCTGCCTGCAGACCTGATCACCGGAATACCACCTGATGCCCCACGCAATATAACCGATTATGCAAATGACTTGCAGAACAAAATGAATGATATTTATGAGCACGTCAGACAATCGGGACAGCAAACGTCTGAAAAGTTGAAAACACGGTATGACCGCAAAATAAACAAACAACAAAGGGTTTGACGAAGGTTCACTAGTGTGGTTACACAATCCAGTTCGCAGCAACTTCAAGCTATATGGGACGGACCGTACCGGATTGTGACAAGAATCAATGATGTAACCTACCGGATACAGAAAAGTGCAAGAGGTACTCCTAAGATCGTCCATGTGGATCGACTGGTGCGTTATTATGGGGCCAATAATACTCGGGACGAGCATGTCTTAGGAGGGGGCAGTGTTGCGCGCCACTATTAATGTCTTGCACATGGCAACACTAGTTACCACTAGCACCCTCTACTATCGAGTAGCAGAACTAGGAGAGTCAAGATCCTTCTAGGAATTTCGGGACCGATATGTACTCGAACATTCTATATGTTTCTACAGTAGAAGGTTCTGGAAAGTATCTGAGGCGCTATATAAGGCCGGTATAGACCACGACCGAGTCAGTATTGAATTGGCGATACCAGCGAAAACTTCGAAGCGATACAACTGCGAACTTAAGCGATCTGTAGTAAAATTGTGTTTTGTTATTAGTGTGGTTTGAAGTTGTAATTAGTGTTGTGTAATTAAAGTGTCAATTTTGGTAATTCACTTGGCAGTTTTTAATTGTCTCGAGCCCCAAGCTCGTAACATAGATAACAACGGTGCATACTTTGATTAATTGAATATATTTTACAAAAAAAATTGACTTTATATTCCTCCTGTTCAAAACGCCAATTTCATATGTAAGGACCTAATATACAATATTTTATTACATACAATATTAAAAACTATAATTAAAAAAACTAGTAACTTAATTATAATACAGTCCTACTCCCCGCGGTATCTTGCCAAGAACGCTGGCTGCGTTTCCCCGCTGAATGGCTATACTTAGCCTTTGAGCGAGAAAAGAACCAGCCCTCTTATCACTAGCGGCAACGACTAGTCGTGGATGGATTTCCTTCAGGAACTTCACCGCACGTGGACCCCACGGACCAATAGTCTCTACAGCAAATGGCACAAATATGTAGTCATCTCTCAGAGACTCATATTTGCGCCACTTACTCAGTTCAGCTGCCTCTGATGCCGCCCCGGCTTTGATGAGAGGTCGCCAAAGTGTTTACGCAAGTAGCATCCTACACTAGGTCCTTAATTCTCTCCCAAGGGACCAATTTCATACCGTCGGGTCTCTTGCCATCGTCTCTAAATATTCCACAAGGCTCTAAAACCGTGGGAACATTAACAAGAGCCCTTCGGATGACATCGTTCAAAGAGCCGTGCCGTGATTAAATAATAATTAATTAACATAAGCTTACATAATATATTGAAAATGGATTGAAATTGTTTTATTCATTTTTTATTAATAATTATATTGAGCTTTAACTTGATCAATAGCTTAAGAACAATCTTATAAGGTAATAGTTATTTTGTAACGGAAATTGTTTTATCGGCTTACAGTACTTCGTATTTGGTTAAAATCACTTTTTTGAAATATTTATTTTGACAGTTGAACGGTTATTTGCTTGTTTGTATTTCGGCATAGTATAGTTTCGTAGATGTATTCGGAAAAGCGATAATACAGAAGGTGACATATGGAACTACCATAAAGAATTAACTCACCACAACATAAGAAATAAAACCAGGTCTGTCTCGCTCAACGCTCTAGGCATGAAAATATACCTACGCTGCGCGGCCTCATACAAAAAGCTAATTCCGTGAGGATGTAATGCACGCGCTCGAGCTGACGCGTGCCTGACGTTAACAAAAAAGTATTTTCCTCTGGTAAGTATTTTGGCACTTTTAATATTCATTTTTGAGTTTTTATTCAAGTATGGCCTCTCAAAAAGACAAAAGGTACTGCATAGCATGCGAGTGCTTAAATAACAATAGGAATGTCGACTTTTCATTCTTTACTGTTCCTAAGGATAGCGAAAGGTAATATATTATTATTTATAGGTAGATCTAGATAATTATCTAGCTAGTTACTGACGCCATAGTTACAGATTTATTATTAGATTAGCGACCCGACCACAATTTCCCAGTTTTCGATTTTTTCACGTATAATGCTAATGACCTTTAAACGTTGTTCAGTGTAAGTAGACCTCCCAGTACTAGTGACTGCCTACTAATGCAAGATCAGCATATACTGGATATTAGCTTAACACTTGGTGGATCAAAGAAAGAGATTGAAAATAGCAGCACATTCTCATTGCCACTTTTTCATTTATAATGCCTTCGCGTGTAGCATGTTTGTAAATAGCCAAAAATGTGAAACAGACAAGTGACGGCTTCGTGGCGCAGTGGCTTAGCAATGAGTTGCAGCGCTAAGGGCCGCGGGTTCGAATCCTGCACTGAACAAGTATTTGTATGGCCAAATAATTGTTCTAGGTCTGGATGTTTGCCCTTATGAAATCAATGTATGTAAACTGCCCCCGCGATACAGGAGAAAATCCTAATGTGGTGGTAAAAAGAGAGGAAGAGAGACAAGTACGAAATATAAAATTTTGTACAACCGACTTCAATATTAATACGCATTATTAAGGATAACTCGAAAACTACTGGTCAGATCATGATAAAAATATGCGGTATATAAACTCTAAGCACCTACTTATCTCAAAAAAATTCAATAATACAAGCTAATGTTGACTGAATAAATGTAGCACAAAGTGCATATATCAAACTGAGTTTGAAAAACTCAGTTTTCTATCAGAAATAGTTTAGGATATCTCTGTCAATTGTGAAATGTGTACAGATTTTTATTTATTTTTATTAAAAAGGATTTTTCTGCTTCTCATTTATCATTTCATCTGTGAAGATGCCCCATATAAATTTACACAAAGGAGACAAAATACCACTCCCGAAAAGGGAAAAATAGGGTAAGAAGTTTATAATGTAACAATTGAGACGACATTCAAATTGTAATATTGATTATTCCACTAAAAGGGGTCATAAATAACTTTCAAAAAGTATAAGCTGACTTTACAGAACTAAGAAGAATAAAATATTTTCATATTCTGTAGTGGGGGATTTAGTTATTCTTATGTACTCGTAGTCTGTATCTCAGTTCTCAGCACTATCTTCACAATGTGCAATTATTTTATTATTTTTAGTTCTGTGAAGTCCTGCTTTATTTACTGTTAACGTAACAGCCTATCAAAAGTCCATTATATTATCATAGGCCTCCCCCAAAGAGGGATAATATTTGCCATAGTTGCCAGACATTGTATTAAAATCCTTTGCTTTCATTACAATTTAATTTTTCCTTTTATAGTACATATCTTTTACCGCGTATAGCTTCCATCTACCGCATTACATTCCATTATAATAGGTACCGAAGCCCAGTTTGTTTGGAGTAGGACAATTGTCTAGTGCCCGCATGAAACTGCATCAAAGCCGTACTAGAGAAGTTTAGGGCGAAATAAGACTTTATTTGCGAATACGTTTGTAAGTTTTATTTTCAATAAATGAAGTGGCAATTGGCCTGCCGGGTTCTCGAATGGCAGCCTAATAGCGGTAAGCGAAGAGTACGCCAGCCACTCACTAGATGGAGAGACCTTCTGGTAGGAGATGCTGGAAGTCGATGGACCAGCGTCAAATATCAAATTAATGCTACTTTGTTTCGTATGGCGAGTGTAGGAAATCGGACTAACCTTTTTGTGGAAACGAAGCTATCCAGTCCTAGTCATCAGGGTGACAACGCATCTGCATTTTGAATTCAATCAAGGATATATGTTTATCGACCACAACATCCACTTACATCAGGTGACAGTGTGCTCGTTTGTCACCCTTATTCTATAAAAAAAATGCAGGTGGCTCAGAACCGTGTTTAGTGGTATTCCTTGGGGAGGCCTGTGTTCGGCAGTTTACTTGTAAAGGGCCGTTACAATGATGATGATGTCGTTTGTTGAACTATTATTATGCCTCAGTTTAAAGCAGCCATACTCCCAAATTGCATGGATAGTTTGCCATTGGTAAGTTATTAAGAAGGTACGTTCCTCATTATAAGAAATCAATTTAGATATCTTTATTTTTTCGACGTAACCAATCATAATTTTGTCAATGGTCAATCTATGAAAACTTTTTTAAAAGACAGAAACCTACTGGAGTAGAAACGGTGAAAGAAAACACTACCATTAAGAATAGAGTGGAGAGAGAAGTAGGAAAGTAAATAAACAATTCCCGCTTGATACTACGACGCTTTAGTTAGTCCACATTTTGTGAAAAACATCACAAGTTTATAACATCAATAACTCGTTCTGGAATTGCACAACAATAATAGCTACTGACTGTATTTGTAATATATTTTTTATTTTTCAAATGAAGAAAATTGTCGATATAAATTTTGTTATGAGAATATTTTTGTATGTTTTTGGACTTTCCTCTCTTAAAAAGATTTAATAAAAGGCTATTTAAATTAAAACCTTGTTGAGACAATGTGTAGATAAATATGCAGTTAACCGCATAATTTGCAAGTAGATCGATCGTGGTATTAAAGTAGACGATGATTAATTTAGTTATTCGACGACATAAAATCGGTTTCAAAATATATTCACAAAGGCTTGTCTAATGGATTTTGTTTTAAAATTATTTACGTATCGACGTTACGTGAGCGACCATGAAATGTATTTACTATTTACTTAGTAAGCACATCTACTTTATCTACATTAGGCCCGTTAAAAGATGTTGCCAAATTTAATCTTCTTGCCTACACAGCATACATTAAACGTTAAGTACTGCGCATCTCTTTCATTCGCAAAATACATGCTATGCTATATTGTTTCTAAAGGATTAATAAGTTATGCTTGATGTTTCAACAGACATTATTTCTATTTCTACCGCATTAAAGCGATATAGAAAATCGTTGAATTTTATTCACGTATTTCAAAATATCGCCACAAGCTTTTTTTTCGTTACCATCTGTAGCTTAAAACTTAAACATAATATATAATATTTCTTAACACTGTGTTTCCAGAGAGAGTTTACATCTACCTATATGTAACGGAGGGGTAATAGCAAGTGGTTGAAGAACATTAATGACCGAAATGGATACATTTTTACAAACACGTCACGTGACAGGTTATTTTGATAACTGCACGATAAGAGCGTTCGAAGTAATGATAAGATGCTATGTCCGGGACAATGGACTCGGGCGCGGGGTTCTGGGTGCAACCTTGGACCTTGGGTGCGAAGGGGGTGGGATTGTGTCACGGCATGCGGTGGCGTCGTCCCCGCTCTTTGTCTTTGTTGCATCACAGTACCTACATAGCTCGGGTAGATGCATTGTTCTGTACTTTGAATGTAACTGTGGCGTTCTTTGAATAAGACGAATTTGATGTTTGTAGTTGAGATATGTTGGAATTAAATCAACAATAGTGAGAATTCTTCGAGTAATTATAAATTTCAAGAAATTTATGACTGGTCGCTTAGTTTATCCAGAGTATGTACGATTTGCAATGGCGAAAAATATTTGAATAAGTAATTATTATGTTTCCATGGACCTTATTTAATATAAGGCCAAGTTTTACCGTGTGTTCTAAGATTTTATCGCGAGCATATGGTTTCCAAAAAGGCAATACAATTAGAGTGCAACTAAAATGCAATTGTAAAAACGCATTCAAAACGATTAAACTTTAACCTAACCATTCTATGACTTAATAGGTTAGGACCACGCTCTCACAGAATACCATCTTAAAATAGCAGCTGTGTTTTTTTTTTTTTAATAATTTAGCAGCTGTGTTTTGTAGGGTGAATGTATAGAACCGGAGACCCGTTTTTCTGGAAACGGGGCATTCCATCTTAGTCCTCACGGTTGACAACGCATCTGCATTTTGATACGTAATCGAGGATAGATGTAGATATCTATGGGCCACAGCATCCACTTACCATCAGGTATACTGTATTCTCGTTTGTCACCCTTATTCTATAAATAAATCTATACACTTTCTATTTTAAAACATACATACTAGTTCATACACATTCATACATATAATATACGTAACCGTAGTCAAATGCTTAGTATTTATTCACAGAGAGCTAATGCTTTTGTGTTTATTGATTGGCGGGCGGTCAGCGTGAATTATCCGGGCGCGTTGCTATGGCAACGGACTCCAGACGAGCGCAGGCAGGGAGCAGCTGTATTGATTTCGACAGGCGAGGTTCACCGGCCGGCCATCCCTCCCCCCACGCCCCGTGCCGCATACTTCACACCCCGCGCCCCATCCGGCTGCTGCCAGCCTGGCAACAGCGCGCACCCAATAATGTCTCATTCTGACTGACGATAAAGTAATATATTTATTTGACATTTCTATATTTCACATACATACCTATATTCTTCGTAACATTTAATCAGTTGCATCTTAATTGAAACATATCCAGGTATACGCTAACTGGATTCAATGATTTATTGTAAATTCTAATGGCTCAATAATAATACGAGCGTACATTAATACATAATGGACACCATTACTATACATATACATAATATGTAAAATTAAGGGATCGAGTATTCTCGAACCTATCTAAATATAGCCCAATGACCGACAGCCGCGTGTAGATAGACAGGGGTTGTTTGTGCAGTGTGAGTAGTACACAAAAACATATCTTAATCAATAATCTCATATGCAGCTGAAATAACAGTTTTTTTACCGTAACCATAAATTCTATTTATGCTGAATAAAGACTTATTAAGTTGATTAAATAAAATTCACAGCTTTAACTTCCGTTACGTTATAATTATAATATAAGTATAACCATTACAAATGTTATACGTTCGATTTATTATAATTGCAAGATATGAACAATTACTGTTAATACATAATTTGCTTTCAATTAAAGAGTTTTTCACATTTGTATGTTATTATAAATAAAATAGTTTTGAAATTGATTTATGGGTATTTTACTTGATATTATAAAGTCGAGTGCGTCCCAGCATAATCTTCTTTAGTATAATATAAAAATTACGTGTCACATTTCAAAGAGTAGCCAAATTTTAAACTGAAGTTCAAATGTATGAATAAAGATACCGTTATTACAGTTTTTGAAAATACGAGTAAATAAGGCTTCTACTTTTATTTGAAATTATCCCAAATTGAATGTGATATATGGGCAACAACGTTTTTGCCTACTGATCGACCCTTATGAATGTGTGCGAGCGCAGTAAAATTAGTTAAAATAATGCATTACCACGCATTTTTAATTTAAAAGATAAAAAGGACAGAGTTATTGAAATATTTTTAATTAAATTTTCTTCACCATTTGCCTATATTACTTATTCTGAACCTTCTCTGCAAATTTGGCCGGTTATTGCAAAATAACTCTATATACAGGATGTCCAGTAAATAGCACGACATACTGCAGGGGGTGATAGCTAGGGTCACTACCTATCAATACAACACAATATATGTTCAGCAAAATCTTACGGATTTACAGTTTTACAAAATTTTCCGAAATACCGAAAAATCTCTACCTTGAAACAGATTTTTAAGCATCTCGTAATGAAAATCCTTTTCTAGTACTTTTTTACATCAAATTATTCGTGAATAGTTACTTTACTCATTGATAAGTCTTTTTCTATCAAAGACAAGAATGTTTTCAAGAAATACTATTTTTGTTTAAATTTGCACAGAACTATTTTCTTATCACTTAAGTTTAACCTACAGTGGTGAAAAAAAATGTATGTGGCAGTTTTGTGCAACAAACTTAAAAATAGCTTGTTTAATGGTGATTTTGGAAAGATACAATACTAGTGCATTTTTATTATAAAATACAAAAAAATGCTATTTTAGTTCCAGAGAAGCTGATTTTGTTGAAAATGTAATTAACGTAATTTTGACAAAAACCACTATGAGAATAAGTAATAGCTGCTCATTTACGCGAATTATTATAAAACTAGTTGTGACACGTAAAATGCGACATGCACGCGTAATGACTAAAGGTTTTTACCTGCTCGCCGACCGACCTGACCCGACCGGTTACTGTCTAACAAAAGAAGCGCATGTGCTATCCCGCTCTTTCTTGCATTGTGATTTTGTGTCTCACTCAACCTTATTTGCGACACTTGTCAGTACGCTACCTTAAACCGTGCGCAACGCATCTCTGTGTTCACAAATTATTGTTTCGTACTGACGACTGTTTTGTGCCTTGGACCCCGGACTTTGTTTGCCTTACGATTTGGATTTTTTATTGTGATCACTACGACGACTTGGCGACCACCTGGACTTTTGTGTTTTATAACATGGCCAACCGCTGCGTTTTTCCTGGTTATACGCAGCGAGAGTATGCTGAGATGCACCTTATTTACGGAGAAGCTGGCCAAAGTTCCCGAGCTGCTGCCACCCTCTACAGGGAAAGGTTTTCCGATAGGAGACATCCACACCATGAAATGTTTACCAGAGTGCATAACTCCTACATGGAAGGCAGACTCCAGCAGAAGCCTGAGAAGACTCAAAAGCTCATTTTTAAGAAGATGCCGAGCGTGTATTAGGGCACAAGGGAAGCAATTTGAGCATTTATTGTAATTTATTTAAATAAATGTTTATTAAAGTTAACTCCTCTGTTTTTTTTACTATCACCTTATCCTTCAAGATGTCATTTACAGACCGGCCGGCCGGTCGGCTGTAGATTAATTATTATGTAATTCGAACCGTAGTACGACCTTACAACGATTCGAATTCAAAGTCACATTACTTGCATTTAAAATAAAATGCTCTTATTAACTAAAATAGCTTATTTTTTTGTATTTTTTTAATGAAAATGCACTAGTATTGTATTTTTCCAAAATCACCATTAAACAAGCTATTTTTTAAGTTTGTTGTACAAAACTGCCACATACATTTTTTTTCACCACTGTAGGTTAAACTTAAGTGATAAGAAAATAGTTCTGTGCAAATTTAAACAAAAAATAGTATTTCTTGAAAACATTCTTGTCTTTGATAGAAAAAAGACTTATCAATGAGTAAAGTAACTATTCACGAATAATTTGATGTAAAAAAAAGTACTAGAAAAGGATTTTTTCATTACGAGATGCTTAAAAATCTGTTTCAAGGTAGAGATTTTTCGGTATTTCGGAAAATTTTGTAAAACTGTAAATCCGTAAGATTTTGCTAAACATATATTGTGTTGTATTGATAGGTAGTGACCCTAGCTATCACCCCCTGCAGTATGTCGTGCTATTTACTGGACACCCTGTACATATAATATTTATTATCAAATTACATTAATAATATTTTATATTTCCACCGCACCGCTTTTTACACGTATTTAAATTCCTTTATAACGCTTACCACACCACATCATTATTACTTTAATGATATTTTTCTTGTTTCACCGCCTCATACAGTCCATCATTTACGTAAAATCATATTTTTAATAACTCTGAACCAGCAGTTGGTCATTTAAACCAACAAACCTTTTTACCATCATTCTGGTAATCCACACCGCACGAGAAATTGGATAATTTAACTAATTTCACCCACCAGGTGGTCACTCTGGCCGGGTAATTAGTATTATCCATCAGTTTTTCGAACTAAAAATTAATTGTTTCCGACGCAGGAGCTCACTCTAATAATAATATTATACGTTCGAGATAAAGTTAGAATGGCGTCATTGTTTGCGATGCGTCGCGAGACGTCGCACTGTCCGTGGCCGCGGTGACAGTTAGTGTTGCGCTGCTAACAAATAAATGAAACAACTTTTTGTCACATAGCTTAATTTTGTGTGTTGCTTTTTTTATTAAGATTTTATGTATTCGTATATGCTCTTCGTAATAATAGACATTAAATGGCAAATTTCGTTCCTGCAAGTAACTTTACGTTTTATTACTATGACAAAAGCTCTTTTGGTCAGTCAGTCTGATATTGATGATGTTATATTACGTTACGTGTATGTCTCGAAGGGCTTCATAAACAAATTCAGAATAGTTATTGTTAGTAGGAAAGCACAAACTACGCAGGAGATATTATTTTTGGCACCGGCCTCGACTCGGCCTAAGTTGGACGGCATAGACTTGTGACTTCCTGCCTTTGTACCCACCCTTGCAAGAGTATACCCGCAGTAAACGGCGTTGACTCGTCCTAATCTACTCTCATACAATAAAATACATGTATATTAAGTATATTAAGCAACCTGGAAGAGAATATTGTAAAGTTCTTACAACTGACGTATTCAATTTTACAGTAAAAAGTACGTATTATGTTTCAATTCAAAGTGAAAATATTCCATAATACCGTTACAACCGAAAATGACAAGTACACCGATGACAATAGGCCTCCCCATAGATCAGGGTTCGCAACCTTATTTTGACCAGGGCTACTTTGATCTTTTTGTAGTTAGCAAGGACCACAAGATGAAAGAAAAAACTGTGTTAATCTAACAATAAATTATAATTACAACTTCTGAATAAAAGCATTCATTAACAGTATTATTTGTGTATTAATTGTAAAATCTAGTAGGTACTCATTAAGGCCGGCCACATACATACGGAATTCCGTTTCGGGATTCCGTTTCGATATTCCGATTCGAGATTCCGAACGCAGCAAGTCCATATAAAATCTATGACCCGCCACACACGTACGGTATTTTTCCGTACGGAATTTTCTCCGATTCGAGATTCCGTATGACCGCCTGTGCGTTCGGAATCCCGAACGGAAAAAACCGCTCCGAACGCAAGTCTTCCATAGATTTTGTACGAGTCGCAACACACATACGTAAAAATTCCGTACGGAACGCGCTCAGTGTTTGTCGCACGACCGAAGCGGGTGTATAGCTTTTCGTAACCTTTCATCTTATTTTATTTAATAATTCATCGAAAGAGTTTAAAGAAATCCATATTTAAAACATATCTCTGGATAGATAGATCTTTTACATAATATTGACTATATTGCAAGCTTAGGGAGATAAGGGGATGCACCCAGTAACAATGATACAGCAACAATGGAATCGCAACCAGAAAATCGTCGTCATTATTCGCTGCCAGAATGTCTAGACTCCATGGCTAACCTCTCTCAACTGACCCTTGTTATTCCGAACGGAAATAAACGTATGTGTGTGATGTATTCACGGAATCCCGATTCGGGATTCCGAAACGGAATCACGAAACGGAATTCCGTATGTATGTGGCCGACCTAACGTGACGCGCGGCGTTGCACTGCTCGCGTGACGACAAAATAATAAATGTGTTATTTAAAACGATTAGGCAGGTAAAATATTATGTAAATCTTTCGCGGACCATATTTAAGCTCTTGCGGACCACTGGTGGTCCGCGGACCACCGGTTGGGAATCACTGCCATAGATTGTCTCATAGGAAGATATTCTGTGTTCTCAGTTGTGTATAAATATCAATGGTTGTGTTTGTGATATTTCAAAGATGCTCTTCATTTTAGATGGTATGATACTGATTTGAGGTTAGCGGAGTGTGCGTTAACGTCCGTTTTGTAAATAAAATATATTAAAACGTAGAATATACTATTACGATCATATACATATTTCCACATCAAATTAAAAGCATTCCAAGTAAAATCGGATTAATTTATTGGACATATTGATTATTGAGTCCTGAGTACCTGTTTTATTAGCCAATCTTAAAAGGATGACGTCAGTTCGACTGTATGCTTTATTGTATGTATGTAACGTGATATTTTCGCCAAACATGAAAAAATGGGATTTTATGTTGTTTTTTTTATTAAATATGCTATGGGACCAGGAGGGTAACCCGAGTCAGAGTTTAATAAATATAGGTGATGAAGGTTTTAATGTGACTGTTTAGAAGACATTCACGATGTTACTTCAAGCTTGTTACATTCATTAGTCCACTGAAAAGGGTCAAAAATAACCTTTTGATGAAAAGTATTTATTCTTAAATCTCCCTTCGTAAGTGCTAATTCTTTCAACAATTACGGAGAACAAGATAACGTTCAATACCTACACACAATACTACAAGACAGTCTTAACTAGTGACCAGATAAGTTTTTACTATAACTGATTATTTCGTTATTAATATCGATATATTATTTAATCCTTCATTTCACCTCACTCTCATTAGCTCGCAAACAGTGATCATTTGTCGTAAATGATCCCTGTTGCTAAAGTTTGGTGAACGCAATACTTGTTTTGCCGTTCTGGGATTTACTGTCTAGTTATCCTAGATAAGAGATATAATAGTTTATTTTTATTTTTTAATACTAGTAATCCTATGAATTAACATTACTTATATTCCTTTTAACCACTCCTGGTAAGCTTAAAATGCTTGTGTTAGGAGTGATTCACGACAGTAGTCGAATGGCGGAATCGAACCCACGACCTTTTGAGTTCGTGGTCCGCGCCCTGCCATTAGGCTACTGTCGCTTGTTAAGTTAATATTTATATTGTTTAAGTTAATAGTAATACTAGATAAGATATGTTTATAACACTAAAAGCGAAACTTGTTCTGAGCCTGATACGTATTCAGATGAGGATGGTTGGTATGTAGTTACAACAGGCAGTAGATTTAACTACCCATTATAATATCGTGAAAAACTGTGGTTGCCAACCCGCCTGCCAAGCGTGTTAATTATGGCAAAATACCCCCTATGAAGCTATCTATGGAGGAGGCATATCTCCAGCAGCGGAATTTTATAGGTTGTTATGGTATGGTAATATCGTAAATGGTAAACAATCAATACAATATCTTCAAGGCAAGAGCGAATAGGTTTTTGTTGAGCAAGTCAGAGCACTTTACCATCTTCGGTTACATCACCATTAACCATCAGGAACGTATCCTTCCGTTACCAAGCAGTATCATCGAACGAAATTGAAAAAATTATAGATAAATTAGGCCGTAATAAATCACCGGGTGTAGATGAAATAAGAGTAAAGCATTTAAAGTATGTGAAGAAAGAGATCAGCCAGTTGCTTGCAAAATTTGTAAATCTGTGTGCACAAAACGGTGTATATCCAACAAAACTGTTCATTTAATCCGCAAAGAAAAATACAGGGTGACAGAGGAGGATGGTTTTAATTGAATAAAATTGTATTTTTGCCAACACATTATTAGAAAAAAAATCCCCAAATAGTACCTATCTTTGTCATATTTTGCAAAATTTCTCCAAAACGGCACAAGCTCTTTAAATAGTTTTTACACTAAAAAATGGTCTTAAAAATATTAATATTTTCAATTGTGCGTTTTATTTTTATTCCCGTTTTTACTCGAGAAAATATCATCTTTCCCCGAAATTGAATATATTCGCGCAAGTATGCCTGCTCCGTCGCCCTGTAATCCCCCGCGAGCTCTCCGTCACAGTAGACATGCGCAAAATGTGTCAGTGAAAAGAAATGAATGAAGTATATCTTTTCGCTCCATGAAGTAGTTCACTCATTTAGTTCAGTACTTCATTTAGTTCAACAAACCAAAACGAGTTCGTAACCCTAGGATATCGAGCTCGCAAGTGTGATTGATGAGTGAGTTACGACAAATGATGCACTTCACTTAATTAATTCACCTTTATACTAATTTCGATTTTCCTTCATACTCTATACAGGCTTAGGACTGTCAACCATGAAAACTATTTGTTATTGAGTACCTAGTATGTTTTCTGTTTTCTCTATGTATCTAATAGGTTGGCGTATTTAAAAATCGAAATATGTACAGCGATTTAAAATTATTTACAGGATATTTATATACTATTTACCTACATCTATTTATAATTATACATTTACATACGTTGCTGATTAATTATTGACTATTACTACTTACAAATAACAATTGGGACAGTTTTTTGGTTGTTAACCGAGTCCTTCTTTCGTTCAAAATATGTCCGGCTTTAGAAAAAATTCTTTCGCATGGGACAGAAGTCGCTACAAGATGCAGTCTTTTTAGGGCGTATTTGAAGAGGATTGGGTAGAACGACCGGCGCTCGTGCCACCAGCGCAGAGGATCATTGCACCGTTGTAAAAGTGGTTCCTGGAGATATTTATCTATCTCCACAATGCCAGCGGCCAAAGGATTTGTAGGTGTCAACTTTGCCACTTCTTTGTCAAATTGGTCCCATATGGACGTCATGGCAGACACTGACGTGGATGTGATGGCTCTGATATTGAAGGCAATGTCGTTGTAGTTTGCCTTTGCTGCACTGTACAGACTTTCCTCTTCAATGTAGCCACAGCCTGGTCGAAATTATTTATATGTCTGAACTTTATTTTGAATCGAGGATCCAGTATCGTCGCCTCGCTATACAATATGTGTTTCTCAATGTTGGAGAAACGCTTTTCTAACTGCTTGTCGAGTGTATTCAGCATTAACTGCACTCGCGTTGGAAGCGTGGTATTATTTAAGTGCGCTTTGACATGATTATTCATGATGCCACACAGGGGGATGACTTTGGCCAGCGAAACATTCTTCTCGACACTAATTTCGACGGTTATGTCGTAAAAAAGTTTTAAAATTGTCGCTGCGCTTTCTATAACTTCCCAATCGTCGTTATTTAGCGCCAGCTCCTGTCGCATTATAGCTATTGTGGCGATTACGGCATCCTTGGCTGATAACAGCCGCTGGAGCATGTCATAAGTGGAATTCCACCGCGTTGGCACATCCTGCTTTAATTTTAGTTGGCCAAGGTTCAGTTGTTTTTGCATTTCTCGTAGCTTATTTTGAGCTTGAGAACTTCTTTTAAAAAATTCGACGATACTTTTAACCTTGACCAACGTTTCCGATAGAGTCGTCAGAGCGGCTTGCACACATAAACTAATTGAATGCGCAAAGCATGGTATATGCCATCTACCGGTATCTCTTATTGCAGCAGTAATGTTGGCTGCATTGTCACTCGCAATAGCTGTTGTATAGTCGGCTATATTCCATTCTGCCATTACATCGCATAGAAAGGTTTTTAAATTTTCGCTTGTGTGTCGTTCATTATATTCAACACAACCGATTAAATTAGACTTCAATTTAGTTTCATCCGATGTGGTGCTAATATAATGTACAGTCAGGGCTATAAAACTATCATTGTTTATTGAGGTCCAACCATCTGTTGTCAAACAGAAAGCTTGTCCTCTACTTGGACCTCACTTTTAACCTTTCTATGCATTTATTATATAATTTGGGTAAAATACTTTCCGATATGGTTTTTCGTGTTGGGAGTGTATACTGTGGGTTAAGCAGGGAAATCAATTTTTTGAATTCGTCATCTTCGACTATAGAGAAGGGGTAGTGCCCCTTAGCAATCATTTTTACCAGCTGCTCGTCGATTTGCTCGGCACGCCGTGATGATAACGGCTTCGTGCTTTGAGTGTAATTTTGTATAGATGGCTGACTAGATGAAGAAGTAGCCCGAGGTAGATCCTTAGTTTCTATACTGGCAACTGGACGTATGTGGGGCTCTGGGCCTGCAGATCCAATAAGCTGTTGCTGTTGCCTTTCTTCAACCAACTTAATTGTGGGGTGCTTGTCTTAAGTGCCTGTTAAGGTTTCTACATTACCACCAGACACTGATAATTCACTAGAACAATAAGAACATTTTGCCTTTTTAGGTCCGTTTTCCATAAAATGGTTCCACACAGCACTTCTTTTTCTATTTACAGTCTCCATTTTTAAATCTAAGTAGATATGTAATTTATACGTAAACACAAAAATATAGGTACTAGAACAGTGAGAGTACGAATTCGTCTTTTTGGGTCCTTTTTCCGTAAAATAGTTCCACCACACAGCACTTTCCTTTCTATCTATATTCTCACTTTTAGTTCAATTAATCATTATATTTAAAAAACTGATAGAGGATAAATACGATAACACAATTTTAGCTATAGCTACACAATAAACGTAACGCACCGCACAAGTCAACAAGTGCAGTATTAGACTATTAGTGCATTCCGTTTCCGTTTGTCCTCGACCTCAAGTCGAACACAACTTGTGAACTATGCGAGTAAGAAATTCAAATTTAAATTATTGTGTTTATCTCCACCGCAAAAGCTCAGTTTTGATTGCAATAGCAATGCTACATAAAGAGATGTCGATATTGCCGATCCTTCGACGATCTTAAAAATACGAAAATAATAATTCATTACCTAAACCATTTGTTTAGTTTACGTACATTTTTGTACGCTAAATTAAACTTTATTAGTATGAACAGAAACTCATATTAGTATGTTTATACTAACTACACTGTTGCATAATATTATTTGACCTTTCGTGCACATGTGTCGTGTAGGCAAAAGGCAAAAACGCCCGCAGCGCCGCGTCTACACGTCGGCCGGCCAACCCAGCCGAAGCCGACCGGCCGGCGCCGAAGTGACACGAACGAATAACGAGCATGTGCGAGTGAGTGATAGAGCGAAAAGAAAGGCTGAACTAAATGAAGTAGAGACATTCTTAATGATACTGAATGAATGATAAGTTTATTTTGCGAAATGAAGTACTTCATTTCCTTCAATCGTTCGCGAACTACCCATGTCTACGTCACAGTCCGTTTTCGGACATCGTCGAGGGTGGACCGCGCGTCGGTGTTGGAGTGACTTCGTTCAAATATATTTTAGTTTTTTAAGAGTTTAAGACAACAAAGTGTATGCTTCTCCACTCTCCATATATGAGAAAACCTAGTGAAGAAATTAACATCTTTGGTCATTCGTATGAGTGCTTACATAATAAATTGGAAAAATGCAAATGTACAACCATAGAATTTGTGAATAGCTACAAGTACTTAGGGCTAACAATAGACTTTAATTTTAGTTGGAACTGCATATTAACATTGTCTGTGATAGATTAAGATCCATATTATCTGGGCTTAATAACTTAAAACTTATAGATAACAGGTCAATCTTAAAAATGCTTTATTATGCACTAGCCGATTCAGCCCTGAGTTACGGATTAATTGCATATGGACGTACTTTTCAAACATATACAGATAAAATTCTTAAGCTACAAGTTAGGTTAATAAAATTGTTTAGTGATAAAAAAACAAAGGAAAAATATAACGTAGACGGAAGCTATAATAATTTATTTAAAAATTTTGGAATATTACCTATACATGTAAAATTTAAGTACTTAATTGCAATAGATCAATTTAAATCTCTAGAGTTTAAAAATATTAGAATTACTTCTCGAAACAGATACGTTAAGCATTTGAGGGCTATCAATTATTACGGCAAGAGTACGAAAATATATCTAGTACCAGGTATTTTTAACGAGATATTTTCTGAAGACGAATGTAAAAGTAAAAAAAAATTAAAAAGGAAGTTGAAAGCGTGGTTGCTGGATAATTATTCATGTAATAGATAATACTGTATAAATACAAAAAAAAATAGTCTTAATTAATATTTATATGTGTAATTATTAATAAGTTTAAATATTTATAAGTTTAAATATAATTAAGTATACCGATAATATTGCTAAGTTTAAATTTAATTTTTCTATTTTTTATTTTTTCTATTTTAAGCGTCGACAAGTTTGGGCTCCACGGACTTTCTTGTAAGAAAAGTGCTGGTAGGTTTTCACGGCACGGTTCTTTGAACGATGTCATCCGAAGGGCTCTTGTCTCTAATGTTAAATAAATGTAAATTATAAATGTAAAATAAATGTTCTCTCGGTTTTAGAGACGATGGCAGGAGACCCGACGGTATGACATTGGTCCCTTAGGAGAGAGGTAAAGCCCTAGTGTGAGATGTTACTTGCGTAGACACTTTGGCGGCCTCTCATCTCAGGGTTACCTCGTTTAGAGCTGGGGCGACATCAGAGGCAGCTGAACTAAGTAAGTGGCGCAAATTTGGGTCTCTGAGAGATGACTACATATTTGTGCCATTTGCTGTAGAGATTATCGATCCGTGGGGTCCACGTGCGGTGAAGTTCTTAAAGGAACTCCATCCGCGGCTGGTCGTTGCTGCTGGTGATAAGAGGGCTGGCTCTTTTCTCGCTCAAAGGCTAAGTATAGCCATTCAGCGGGGAAACGCAGCCAGCGTTCTTGGCACGATACCGCGTGGAGTAGGACTGTTTGATAATAATTAAATTACTAGTTTTAGTTTTTTTTATTATATATTTTAATATTGTATATAATAAAATATTGTATATTATGTTATTTTAATCTTTAAATCCAAGATTAAGTTATTAATTACAGTAGGTATATACAATTAAAGTGGGTGATGAATTCGCCAATACACTGCCGTGCAGTTTGGCGAAAGTAGTATAAGAAACAACCAACTGTATTTTGTGTAATAAACATTTAAAAAAAGATCACTACTGGCTTAGAATAGCTAAAAATGCAAAATGTCTCTTATTATATTTGTCGATCTATGAGTATTTTAAAACCTTTATTTAGCTCTCAACCGTTTTCAAATTTCGATTCGATTTCGATGGCTCTTATGACGCCCACAGTTTTCGAGTTGAGTGATAAGAGTCATTGAATGCACATTATTTTCCGGATTTAACGAGATCTACAGCATCCATTTATCATCACATGGCATGGGTGCTCTTTTATCGCCTTTACTCTTATTATAAATAATCTCAGTCCCAGTGCAATCATTTAGTATTTTACTACTATAAATTGGGCAACGGCTTACCAATAACCCATTTGACATTAAGTAGGATAAGTCAGAAGAGCAGAAATCCTACATTCTGGTAATACTATGTAAGATCTAGTCCGTTTTGGTAGATGCCACTCTCATACATATTTTTCCAGCCCAATAGTATTTCTAACACTGCTGTGTTCCGGGCTGAAAAATATAGGGATCCAGTATAATTAGATGCTGTGAGGCGTTCCATCTTAGCCCTCAGAGGTGACAACGCACATGCAGCCTTTTTTGTTTGAAGTTGGCTGCAGATATCCATGGACTGTTGTAGTCACTTATCATCAGGTGGACTGTTAATTTGTTTGAAAATAGACTTTCATAAAAAAGACCTTACCTGCGTTGTCTTAAAAAATTCTATGTTAATTGTCTGCGACGATGGACGTCAGTGTAAAATTTAATTTTTCTTTTGTTTTTTTTTTAAACGTTACTTCCATACTAGGATTTTCTCCTGTGTCACGGGGGCAGTTTAAAAACACAGATTTCACAAGGACAAACATCCAGACTCAGAACAATTATTTGTAGGCCATACAAATACTTGTTCCGTGCGGGATTAGAACCCGCGGCCCTTAGCTGCAACTCATTGCTAAGTCACTCCGCCACGGAGCCGTCAAACTTCGCTATCTGCGCTTGTAATAACCAAGGAAATCTCTTTCTACATGTTCGAGGTACAGTAAGGATTATTTCCCACCGTACATTTTCCAAAATTCAACAGTTATGCTAATTGAAGTTTACAAAAAAATAAAACATAAGATTTATAAGATATAACCGCGTGCTTCGTATTTTTGTCCGATGTAATAGGTCTATTTTGTAGCTACTGTTCCTACAAATGCACAATTTACTTATTTATTCCTTTTGCGCCAAAGTTTGTCATTACAAAATCTTATTATTTTTAAGTAATCGAACGATAAATTAATAAAATGCTTCCATGCTCAAGTAATTGTGTTTTTTTTTTGTTAGAATATACTTATTTCAATATTATACTTTTTTAAATTAGCTACTTACCGCGGCTTCGGCCTGGGAATTGTATGTAGAAATGGTAAAATTAATGTGGCGTTATATAGATTTAACATAATCATCAAAGGCCATTTATTTTATCAATATTTCGATTTCTCGAAAAAATCTCCAAGTTTTTCGGATAAAATATATCTTGGGTAGCTATCTATCTGTTCGAGAAATGTCATTACAATCGGTTCAGCAAATTCCGAAGATTAGCCTAGACAGACAGACAGACAAACAAAATTTAAAAAATGTTTACTCATGTCTTGATGGCATGCAAATACTTACTCAGCTCAATAAAAGACAGTTACTTTGATATTACAAACGAAAACTTCAATTTTTATTTATACGTGTACTGATTTCTAAATTTCGCAAAAAATTATAATATATAAATAATATTATTACTAACTATTCTCAACATTATTTAAATAAATGAATATTATTCGGTTATAAATTTATGTTATATATGAAACATGTATAACATAAGGAAGGCAATAAGCAGATAGAAATAAATGCAAGGTCACTAAAATAGATGAAATATGCAAATCAACAGCAAAAATAGGAACTGCATATCACGATGTGACATGGAAAAGCTTCTCCGCATTCTCTTTCTCCTGCTTTACTTTTAATGAAAGAATAATTCCCACAACTGACAGACTCATCGTAAAATAACTGATTTAAGCTAGTTGTTGTACTGTACTTTATACTACCCAAACGAATGATGGCTTAAAGTTTTACCTTCTATGATTTATTTTCTATCTTTAAATAAAGTATATAATAATCCATTATTTGTCGTATAAGTAAGAAATACAAACGAACAAAGTCTTGATGATAAGTGGATGCTGTGGCCCAATATAATACTTACCAACCACATATATAAAACGTGTCACCCACTTTACGAAACACTTCAACATCATGCTGGTATTTCGGAACATATCCTTAGTTCTATATTCGTTACAGATTTTATAATCAACTGTTGAATATAAAAGAAAGCGTGTTTTAAGGAATAGGCGCTAACCGACATAAAAGTAAAGATTTGCTCATACTCCTCACGCTGGGCAACCAAGCAAGTTAGTGAACGAAGAACCGATATAGCGCGAGAGGCACTGGTGATAATGTTTCCCGCCACCAATCTGTGGATTTTTAATTTGAAATTTATAATTGATATCCCTCTTCCTCACTACCCCATATCATTCCGTGGATCTCGTCCACGATGTGGGAAAGTAAAATAGGAGATGGGCAGCAGCATATTCCTGTTAACAACCGAAATTAATAATAAAATATACCCCTTATGAAGTGAAGTGAATCTATATGGAAGGCATGTTTATGTTCAACTGTGGATGTTGATGATCCCTCTATTCGTCAATCGCTGCAACCCTGTTCGTTATTCGGCTATTATATACCCTATATCACGTGAAGTTAAGTTGATAATTATAGAGAAAATTGTTTCACTATTTACACCACCATATCATTAGCAACATTGTGAAAAACCTCAGAATTTATTCCCGAAAATGAGACTCATACAGACACTATTTATTAGACTTAGTCTATATACTATATACTGTTATTTTAGAGTTGCTTATTAAATACCATATGTAGGCAACGTTATTTCCGACATATAAATAAACTCTGTCAAAAAAATGCAAGAATTCGTAAAATGATTTGAAACGCTCTCATTAAAGATGTAATAGAAATCGCAAGTAGCTCAATTATTTTGCCGAAAATACCTACGTCAAGTTTTATTTATCGAACTGAATTTTGTGTGACACATCATTCAGTAGAAAGGGTTTACGGCGGATCAGTTTTATCAAAATCACTGGTACGTAATTGTCAAGTAGAGCCCGGAATATGGTAGAAGAAATTCCTTGTTTTGGATTGCCTGTTAAATTTCCAATTCTTTGGCCATCATGCCTTGTATATTTTGATGCACCAGGTGTAAATATTTTTTAACTTATTTGTGGGCTGCATTCTAAATTAATAAAATTCTTTCTATTGCTAGAGATTGTATGTATTGACGCATTTTTTTCTAGTACGATACGGCTTAGGGACCTTTAAGAAAAGAGCCTACTCCTTTATAAATGGCCGGAAACGTACCTGCAATTCCCCTGGTGTTGCAGACGTTCACACCTGATGTTGCAGGTATATGCACGTTTGCCTTCTCTTCCATAAAGAAAAGGTGTGATAGTACTCAGTAGGCTTCTGTTAGTAAAAAGAAAAAAATCTAATTTAAATTATTTGTAACTGCTTCAAAATTAAATGTTAAGGTATTATGCTGCTCCAATAAAAGCAGGTGTTTTGGAAGCCAAAAACTTGGCTGAGTAAAAATGTAAATAAACTGTACTTAAACTGTATTTGGATACGTAATAACTATAATCTTTATCTTCTGTCATTAACTTATACTTAATTAAATCAGCGCTTTTCAGAACAATTGTAACACTGCAGGCTAGTAAACTTATTTGTTGTATGTTTATTTAATGTGGTAAGTGTCTTAATAGAGAGACAGTAAGAGTTTTAACAGTGGTAGAGCCACGCGGCAGCTTTTGCTGTCGCATGGATGGCCCGCGTGAATTAGAGGTTTACTTCTGCATTTCGCCTGGTGAGTGCAGGTGGCCGGAGGCCCAATCCCCCCCTCCCACCCCCATCAACATGGTAGTGGAATTAAATGGAAGACTACCCTAGGAGGGTACCAGCATCCCTGGAGAATCCCTCGCTGAGCATCCACGCCCATGCTACCCTACTCTTTCTGAGCGTGGGTGCTAAGTGCCCCGCGTATTCTGGGGGGGGGGGGGGAGCGAAATTCCGCTCAAGACGAAACCTGCTCGGGGCAAGCGGAGCAAAAAGACAAAGGCAACCCCTGGCACGGTTTCCGTGGATTTCTGCAATATCAGGGGAATTCATTCAAACCTTAACGCCGTCCACTACCATCTGGATACGGCAAAGCCGGCCTTGCTCTTTCTAACCCATACACAGGTGTCCTCTCAGGCTGATACTTCGTATCTCTCCTACCCGGGGTACAAATTGGAACACTCCTTTGTGACCCGGGCTGGAGTTTGCGTGTACGTCAGAGAGGACATCTCTTTTCGACGCCGCGGCAGTCTTGAAGGTACGGACCTGTCCATCATATGGCTGCGCGTAGACAGCGACGACCATCCCCGCCTCTACGGGTGCCTCTATAGGTCCCATAGCGGTAATGCCGACACAGACATCACAGACCACGTCCAAATGGCTGCAGACTCCGTGCTAAATCAGGTCCCTTCCGCAGAGATCGTGATGCTCGGTGATTTTAACGTCCACCACGCTGAATGGCTTGGTTCCCGTTCAACCGATCATGCGGGTAGATCTGTTTATGACTTTGCCTTGGCATATGGTCTGACACAACTGGTTGCTTCGCCTACGCGGATCCCAGATGTGGAGGACCATGTACCTTCCCTGTTGGACCTTCTGCTGACCTCTTATCTGGTCTCAGTCGATGCCGCTCCTAGCTCTTCGGACCATTGTTTGATCCGGAGTACGGTGCCACTCACGCTCCCATCGCAGTTGCGATCTGCAGCTCGCCGCCGTGTTTGGCACTATAGGTCGGCCGATTGGGATGGGATGCGGTCTTTTTTTGCATCCTACCCTTGGGGGCGGGTTTGCTTCTCGCCGGATGATCCCAGCGTTGTTGCTGATTCTGTCGCTGATGTGGTACTTCAGGGAATGGAATTATTTATTCCATCATCTGTGGTGCCTATAGGTGGCAGAACTCAGCCATGGTTTGGTCGCTCCTGTAAAATTGAATCACGCTATAAGCAGGAGTGCTACCGGGCCTGGGCTGACGCTTCAATGTCCCGGGATGTAAACACCAGCCCTCTTAAAAAGAAGTATAATTCCGCTTCCAGGTCCTTCAAAAGTGTCATTGCCAAGGCAAAGTCAGAATTGGCGAGAAACTAGTTCGCCTCCCTTCGGGAACACGTGCATTCTGGTCTCTCGCCAAGGCTGTCTAAGGGAACTTCTGTCAGCCATCTCTGCCATCTCTGCACAGGGTGGACGACTCACTGGCCCATGACGCAAAGGAGAAAGCCGATCTGCTAGGCTCTCTTTTTGCTTCCAACTCGACTCTTGATGACGGGGGCAACACACCGCCTACCATCCCGCGGTGTGAGTGCTCCATGCAGGAAGTACTGTTTACACAGCGCTCGGTGCGTAAAGCACTCTTCTTCCTGGACGTCAACAAGTCGAGTGGGCCTGATGAAGTCCCACCTATTGTGCTGAAGACGTGTGCTCCGGAGTTGGCACCGGTTTTAACGCGTCTTTTCCGGTATTCCTACTCCCTAGGCGTAGTCCCGAACTCATGGAAGACAGCTTTGGTGCACCCGATCCCTAAAAAAGGCGACCGCTCAGATCCGTCCAACTACAGGCCTATCGCTATCACCTCCTTGTTTTCCAAAGTAATGGAAACTGTTGTTAACTGCCAGCTCATGCGGTACCTTGAGGATCACCAGCTGATTAGTGACCGCCAGTACGGTTTCCGTCGAGGTCGCTCAGCTGGTGATCTTCTATGTTACCTACCTCATAGATGGGCGGAGGCAGTGGAGTCCAAGAGAGAGGCGTTGGCCGTTAGTTTGGACGTAGCGAAGGCCTTCGATGTGGTTTGGCACAAAGCGCTTCTTTCAAAGCTCCCTTCCTATGGGCTTCCCGAGAAATTGTGCAATTGGATCACCAGTTTTCTTGCAGATCGGAGCATCAAGGTCGTAGTAGACGGTGCATGCTCCGATTACAAGCCCATTAACGCTGGTGTTCCACAAGGCTGCGTGCTATCTCCAACGCTGTTTCTTCTGCATATCAATGATATGTTGCAAACCGGTAGCATTCATTGCTATGCAGACGACAGCACTGGTGATGTTCTATACACCGGCCGTGGCAATATTTCTCGGGAAAACGTCGCTGAGTACCGGAACAAACTTGTGACTTTGTTGAACAAAGTCTCAGATTGGAGGCCACTTAATCTAGTCCATTTCAATCCCCAGAAGACACAAGTTTGCGCGTTTACCGCTAAAAAGAACCCCTTTGTCGTATCCCCTCAGTTTCAAGGCACTCCCCTTGTTGCCTCAGCCAGTATCGGAATCCTCGGTGTCGACATATCGAGTGATGTGCAGTTTCGTGGTCACTTGGAAGAGAAGGCCAAATTGGCCTCTAAAAAGCTTGGCGTGCTCAGCAGAGCAGGACAGTATTTCATGCCGGCACACCGCTTGCAACTTTACAAGGCGCAGGTTCGGACCCACATGGAATACTGTTCCCATCTCTGGGCAGGGGCTCCCCAGTGCCAGCTCCTTCCACTTGACCGCATCCAGCGCAGAGCGGCTCGAATCGTCGACGACCGAGTTCTTTCCGATCGGCTGGACTCACTGTCACTGCGTAGAGATGTTGCATCTCTTTGCGTATTCTATCGCATCTATCACGGGGAGTGCTCTAAGGAATTGTTCGGACTAATTCCAGCCGCTCAATTTCACCATCGCACATCGCGACAAAACTTGCGATACCATCCATAACATCTGGATAATTGGCGGTCCACTGCTGTGCGATTTAGGAAAAGTTTTCTTTCTCGCACAACTTCCTTGTGGAATCGATTACCACCAGCGATTTTTCCGGACCGATACGACTTAGGGACCTTCAAGAAAAGAGCCTACTCCTTCTTAAAAGGCCGGCAACGCATCTGCAATTCCCCTGGTGTTGCAATTGTTCATGGGCGGCGGTAGTCACTTACCATCAGGTGAGCCGCATGCTCGTTTGCCCCCTCTCCTATAAAAAAAAGTAGATTGGGAACTAGTGCTCATATATATATATGCAACAAAAGAGGTCTGGATTTTAAGAAATGTTTTGGGTGTGAATAAAAGTTGATTCGGCATCCAGAAGGCTGAGCATCCCGAGGCCTGTTTATTGCAACGTTGTTTTTCTAGATTTGACCATTATTTTTAAAATATCAAATATAATGTCACAAAATTATTAACTACTTCACAGAATACCAGCGTGAATTTGCAGTTTAATGCTACTGTGTTTCGTATAGTGAGTGTAGAGAACCGAAGACCCTTTTTACTGGAAACAAGGCATTTCATCTTAGTCCTCAGGGGTGACAACGCGTCTCTGCATTTTGATTGGGAGAGATGTATAATAGATGTCTGTGGGCTACAGCATCCACTTACCATTAGTAAGACTGTGTGCTCTATATTAAAAAAATACTTGTATTACTATCCGTTACCTGAAAATCCCTTGCCGTGCCGTTTCGGCAATGGGCTTAAACGAATTTTGAGCCTGGACGTGATATGATTGTTTCCGTGACTCTAACTATGCTCTCCTAAGACATCTCACTTACGAAAACGGAAACAAAGCGAATATTGGAAAAGTTGCGAATTAAAAAAACTTGAATTCCGTCAAAATAATATTTCATACATAATTCATTCATTACACCATATCAAAGTTCAATGCTGAACAAAGGCCTCCCTATGGATGGCCTCGTAGGGGGATATTTGACCGTGCGGTGACGTTGTAAGAATATCCATTACCCCGTTTCACCCCGTGGGTGTCATAAAAGGTAACAGAGGGCAACCAGGAGATGGGCAGCTATTTTCAGCGTATTTCAGTGTCTTTCTGATAAAAGCTAGAAAATAAAAAATTGCGGTTGCAGACTAGCCTGCCAAGCGTGGCAACTATCGCAAAATAATACACTTCAATGATAATTCGCGATTCGTTCTCGACAATTGCTTCCAGTTAAAATCCATAAGTTGTGAAATATATACTATAATATTAAAAAACAATAGGTTCCTAAGCAAGTGCACTTTTCCGAACCCGACAATATATTTCTTCGTTTGTGTGGAAAGATTTTACGCAGTGTTTGTTTCGAGTTATAACACAGAAATTAAAGCACAAAATAAAACTCTTTTTATGACTGAAAAGCCTGTAAAACCTCTTTATGACAAAATATCGTGAACTATATCGCCGAATAAAAGTTTTGATAAAATGATTTAATGTTGAGTGTAGTTTATTATTAGATGAACAATTGTCGAAATCAAATTATAAAAATCAATTAAATGCTGAGACTAAATATTTTACTGAATTTACTGTGTCCTACCTTACTACGAGTAGGTTGGTACCTATCTCACACTCAATATTATAAAAATCGTATCGTAATCAATACGCTTTAGCGTCGAATAGTGTTCAGCGGGTCTAATCCCGCCGAGTCATCAACTGCAGTGAGATTGAAATGGTGGACGATGCGTGTCGAATGCGACAGCACTACACGAGAATAGCACCAGGCCCCAGCCCAGCAGTTGAGGAGCGTCTCCGCCCACTCGGCTCCGCGCGCCTCGGTCGCCAACCTCACACTCACAGGCTCGCCGTTCGCCTTACTCATTCGTTCGCCAGGCGCCAAGCGTCGCGGCTGCTCGTGAACAGTTCTCCCGTGTCCGAAAATGGGGCCCACAATTAAATTTCTCATTTTCCTCAACTTGTTAACTTACGCAGTCTGCGAGATCCCTTGCCCGGCAAAATGTCAATGCCTCCGGAACGCGGTCCGCTGCCTCCATCAAGACCTCCAGGCCGTTCCCAAATCTCCGACGGACGCACACACGCTGTAAGTACGATATACTTTGCCGAACATTTTTCGAAGTTTCAAAATATTGTCCGGCGCGAGCGAAAGTTGCGAAAGATTTATGTAGTAAAGTCGATAAAAAAGATTCGCCTGCTTTCAGGAGGTTTTGTTGCGTTGATGCTTTGCGTTAAATTATAAATAAAATACGAGAACCGGTTGCTGCAACGCGTAGGTACATATAATATATAAATAAAGTGATAATGCTGTCGCGTTGTCGGGCCAGGCCCTACAGCGATTCTTCAAGATTTAGCGGGCTCATGTCTGCCATTTTATGTGTATCCACCAATGTGTACTTTTAAAATATAATTTACGCAAAATAAACTTTGAAACACATCTATATTGAAAGATATAATAGAATAAAAAGAATTACGTATTTTAATACTCTAAATAAAATATATTAAAGTATTATGTAATATTCTGAATTATTGACCGCATATTTTGAAACTTTGTTGTTTGAAGAATCTCAGTCGCGCCGCGAGATAAAGCTAAAGGAATTAGCACCATTTGTATTGAGGCCAAATTTCATCATGTGCAAATTTTATGATTATCCCTGTCGTAATATTATAATGTTGTTCAGCCTAAAAAGCCATCAAAGGCCCATCTCCCATTGATGGCCTCATAGGGGGGATTTTGACATAATTGCAACGCTTGGCAGGCGGGCTGGCAACATTGTTGTACTCAATATAAAAACATTAAACTTTCCTTTTTACTTTTTATTGCTAAGTGCGCGTAAGTGTAGAATGCAGTTTGTATCTAACTTTAAATGAAAAGTATATAAGAAGAGCAATTTTTCGTATTAAAAACAATTTATTTCTAACATTTGAAATTATGTATTAAACTATTTTAAAATAAAAGAACAAATGAGAAACAATTTTTCAAATAGTTTTTCTTGTCAATTTATCTATAATGTGGTCTGTTAAATTTTTAAATTACTGTTATACTAATTGAAAACAGACCAGAACTTGTAAAATAAATTCAGAAAGCCAACGGGAAATTTAATGACAAAAAGGAATTTTTAATCATTAATAAATTATATAATTTATAACTTTATTTGTAATAACAATAGCAAAAGGCTGTTGAATGACTTCTTTTATTGGATTGATGAACTACGCACCTATTACTTTTATTATAAGTAATTAAAATATGTTAAGAATGCATGAGGTCATTAATTTGAGAAAAAATTATTACCCATATTTTATCTATAAAAAATTATTAAAAAATTACTTTTTTTATTATAGGAAGTTTTCAAATCGGAAATCTGTTACTCCTGTGGCATAAAAGTTCAAACATATCTTTAACTTAATATTAAAATAATTTATATTTCTTTAAACAAATGGTATTCGTTTAATGATTATTTTTAAGCGATTACAATGATGTAGGCTTGACAAGCGAGCACAAAGTCCACCTGATGGTAAGTGGATGCTGTGGCCGATAGACACCTACATTTCTCCTCAATTAAGAATCAAAATGTAGATGCCTTGTCACCCCCGAGAACTAAGATTCAATGTATCGGTAATCGGTAAAAAGGATCTCCGGTTATTTACACTTACCATACGAAACTTAGCAGCATTATCCAGCTAGTTATACGCTGGTTTTCTGTGCGGTATATCGACAACAAATGTATGGAGACTGGCTGAGGTTGTGGTTGTCCTATGGTGAAAAAAAAGAAAGGAATTCGTTCTTAATTCGCGCACACACTCTCCGAATCTATTTTATAGAACACAGAAGGGCTAGTTCACAATGCGCCTGTGCTTGAGACTGTTGATATGCTTTAACCAGATTTAGATTACTAATAAGCACACATGTAATTACTCACAGTATTACATGCATAACCGGATGCGTACTTTATAGTGTCAAAAGCTGTCCCGGTGTGAATTTTCGCCGCACCTTAGTCAAGACACCTTACTTCCATGCGGCTACTTTGGCTGTGACTCAATGAACCGCCCAAACTTCAGGTTCAAAGAAATCTCAAATACGTACAACGGCCTATTCCAATGATTTATTTTGGAAAGAAGGAGCCAATGTGAGCTGGCTCCTTTTTGCAATTTAAAAAAGTTTTAAAACTATTATAAGTACTACCAGTGCTTGACCTATCCTCCTGATGCTAAGTGGTGATGCAGCGGAAAATAGTAACACGCACTGAATTTGCTTAATAAAATCCTATTCACTCTTGCCTTGAAAATACCCACATTTAGCGGCATAACTAAAATGTACTATAACTATTATTCCTCATATTTACCCGAATACAACTCTAAAAAAGTCTAAAATATAAATATTTTTATTTAAATAGAGAGGATGCTTGGGTGCTACTATCTTCAAATCCTGTAATAAATAAAATAATAATTAATGTAATTAAAAGCCAAGCATAGTATTATTACTACTCCTACTTCTAAGCACTATTACGACTCAGCATACTACGACTACGAGACTTAGATACTAAACTAAATACTGTTAGTTGTTGTGCTACGGTCAGACAAAAGGACTCAGTGCTCCCGTTACCATAGGTGCGGCACATTTGAAACTTCGGAAGTATAATAGAAATTAAAGTAGTCATATATGATCACGACGACACAGATCCTGTAACGGTTACTTTGGAACAGAGGAATATAACCACTAGAGAGCGTATAGGCCGATTTCTTCTAAGCACACGACTCACTACTGCGGGCCGGGGGACGATGAAGAATGCGCGGCCGCAATTGGTCAGTTCAAGGTATGCCTATCGTTAGGGTTGCTCTACTTCATTAAGGGAAAATAGTGGATATCGATAAAATGGATTTTAACATTATGAAAAATACTCAATTAAAATCATAGAAATAATATTTAATCAAAATCAATCAATTACAAGAAAAAAATGTATCCCGTTATTATTGATTTTTAAAATGTATTAATTTGGAATATGTTTTTCGAATTAAAGTTTTAGGGTCCTGATTGTTCTTCGTAAAAAATGATAAACGCGCGTCTACATATTTCTGAATTATGCATCTTGCTAATTCAATTAAGTGATTTGTGGATTCTATTTCAAATTGATGAAAATTAATATCCGGGAATAAATTATACCCAATCAGAGATTTTAAAACCGATCTTATAAAATAATTGGTATTATATTTCGAAGACAGCCCCTTCGAACCATTCTCGTTGATTGCCCTCTTAATATAAATTTCACAACGACGACAAATTTCTATGAAACTCAAATGCATTTCGCACTAACCTGATCATGTGTGCCGGATCTAAAAAGACCGCTATTTTTGAAGTATTGCAAGGATTTTTAAAGGTGGTGTTTATTTGATCAACTTTAAACGAACAGCCTAACTTTTTAGCCATAGTAATATTAGCAGGGCAGCCGTCAAACGTAATGGCTTTGACGTTTACACCAGCCTCTTCTACCAAATGGATCGCCTCTTTTAGAAGAGCGGCTTTTTGTTCTGCATTAATGCCATTTATTAAGAAATATCCTATTGGAATTTTCCAGGATGCATTTATTGGCACCAGCAAGAAAACAAGGGCTTCTTTAGCTTCATCTTGACAGTCCGTTTGAAAACTGGCGCCAAAACTCACGTGGCCATAGTACTTTCTGCCTTGGGGATGATATTTGACACCGCTTTTGATCGCCATTTCGTCGAATATGATAGTGGCGTAAATTTTGTTCTTAGATTCTCTGGCTTTCATTTTGATAGTATCTATTGCCTCCTTTGTAAATCCTGGTTTACCATCAATGGATTAATACCAACTTCTCAGAGTACTTGTAGCAGGTAAACATGTGCTGAAAGTTTGTGTAACGAAATTATACGCTTTTGGGGAATAAAAATGCAATGTAAAGGAGAATGCTCGTAACTCCGGTGAGTATTTGATTTTGGGTATATGTCCTTTCTTTGATTTCAATATTTGGCGTTTAACAATTTCTTGGTTTTGTACACCTATGCGACTTAAAATGTCTTGATTTTCTTGAGTGATATAATTTTTTTTTGTCAAAGTATTCAAAATTTCTTTTAAATTTGCATTTTTTTAACCAATAATCTATTTTTATCTTGAAGCCTCTTAACCTCTTTCTTTTTTTTACTAAGGGAATATATAAGATGGTCTATGTGTCGTTTCATTTTGCGTTTAAGTGGAGTCAGGTCTTCAATTACTGGGTGTACTATTTCTGTGTTACTTATTGTTGAACTCTGAAAAATAATAATATATAAGAATATAATAAATAAGAAAAGAAAGAGGCAATAAGAAATATTAATATTGAATTTTGTAGAAATATTATTTGAGAAGAATATAAAAATGAAGCTTACGGGAATTTCATAATCATGGAAAGGCCTGAAAATGTTACTATCATCAAATGGAAAACAATGCAAAGGAGTCTGGGCTTCAGTTGATGATTTATTGTTCAGCTTCAGAATGCACTTGTAATTAAACATGTCGGATATCAATAAACGCAGTCACATAAAATTTATCCCATGGACTTATCATCGAAACAAATTAACTTACGATGGCGATATTGTGATGCGAAGGCCCAGGTACATTAGTATAAGAGTCAATCATACTATTTGGTGAATCCTGTAAAGAATGAATGTTTCTTATATTCACAATTTCACTTTTACTAACATTATATCAATAAAAACAAAACTTACCAAAATAGGCAAAAAAAAAAAACGTTGGTATCGCTGAACTAAATAGACGGCGGCGTTGTTTTAAATATTCAAAACAATCGGGGGTGAAGTGTCTTGAACAAACAGCGCTGTATTTTGTTGAAAACCAATTTTCCCTATTAACCTTATCTATCCACTTTTCTTTTAGTTCTGGAATCTTCGGAAATCTAAAATAAAAACATGTATGTCAAACACAGACGAAAAAAAAAACTTTTTACATCACCGCCCTCAAAAATTACATAAAAAATAATTATTGTGCAAAACAACAAATAGAACATTGTCAAATTCACAGTGCGTTATCAAATTCATTATCATTTTATGACCATCTTCCACGAAATTGTAGCGAATCCAAGTGAAAGTTGTACTAATTTGTTGTTATCTGTGGCTTAGTAATAATTGGGTTTGAAATCACCCGACCGCACTGGGACCTATCGGTCCCAGCGGTGTATGAAGCCATAAAATTTATCTTGGACCAATCGGTCCCGGTCGGGGACAAAGAGATACAAAAAAATCCCGGAACATACATAAAAAAAATACCGACAAACTGAGAACCTCCTCCTTTTTTGAAGTCGGTTAAAAGTAAATAGGTATTTTATTACAGTACGTGAATTGAATTAAAATTTTATTAATTTTAATTTTCATATTTTCGATATCGACTTTCAGCTGTTAAAGGTAACAGCACAAATTTTTTCAATAAACATACAAAGGGAAAGAAAGGGATAGAAGCATTAGAATTGTCTTATGAAAGAAGGAGACTTTTCCAAAAGACATCAACGCGCGTCTCAACTATGTGCTCGTTTACCAAACCACCATTTTAAATAGACCCCTGCAGTCGCTCATAATCTGATTAAATCAAAAATAATTTTCATACTGTTTACATACCGAAGAAAAGTTATGCCATCCTTTTTGTAACTAGATGTCTTGGAATGTTTCCGACACCACTTCACCACGCATGAAGGCATTTTGATGCGTTATAATTGCATAAAAAGTTATAAAAAATTATTTTAATTTAGCGTGCACACAGGTCTAACACTTGGACACTACTAAAATGGTTACTCGTACCGTAGCCTATACATAGGCGACAAAATACTAATAGTTTTCGAGCGTCGCGGCACTGTATGCGCAGTCAAGTGGTTATATAGTCATTGCTTTGGAACATACATGTTCTTGTCTGAATGAGATAGACGGAAAGAAAATGTATTAACTTAAACAAACACCAACACACATGTTATAAAAATATTCCAAGCCTTTATCGCCTCGCATTATTAAAAAAAGATTCTTACAGAAACACGTCTATGTCTCATTAATGTATGCTCGAAGAAAGGTATGGTGTATGCGTATCATCCACAAACAATTCAACAACTTAAAAACAACATTCGAGCTGAAGTTGAGGTCATTGATCCGATTTTATTGGGAAAAGTCATCGAAAATTTTGATGTTCGGACGCAGACGTGTAGACGAAGCCGTGCTGGGCTTGTGAAAGATATATACTACTAATATAGCAGCTGCATGGCTCTACCACTATTACTAATATAGCTGCAGCATGACTCTACCACTATTAGAAAGTTCTAATACAGCAATTGCCAAAATCGTAAGTTTCTATCTTCTATACAAATCAATAAAATGGAAGGGTCCGTTTTTAATGTCAAAATAACAGCTTTTTACTAAATACATATCAAAGTATATACGATACTAATTACAAATACAAAGTAAATTTTTAAAATTTTGGTCTGTTTGTCTGTCTGTCCGTCTATCTGTCTGTCTGTTTGTTCCGGCTAATCTCAGAAACGGCTGGTCTAATTTTGAGGGGACTTTTACTGGCAGATAGCCGATGTTACAGGGAGAGAAAAGGAACTTACGCTACTTTTATTTTAGAAAAAATTTAAATGTAGATAGCTGGAATTTATAATGTAAAACCTGTTTTATACTTTTCAAAAATAATAATTTGGATATACTCACTGGATACCGTAAAAGGCATTTTTTAAGTAAATAACTTTGCATGCATACTATGCTTTTCTTTATTTTTATAAAATTACGGTACGATTTTCCGAGATTGAATAAGATCGATTCAATGCAATATGATTAAATCGTGAATCGATTCACGAGGTTACGATCCATTACGATCCAGAAGATCGATTCAAAACAAAAAATCCCTAAAGCCAACCTGATGGTAGAATTCAAATGTGCTATAAAACGAAAGCTAGTTATAATATGTCGGTGTTCAATTATTTCATAATATATTGTATTTTTCATATATATAATATTAATTTATTTGTCACATACATAATTTTGCTTCGCAAAAACAAAGATAAAGAAAATACATACTTTGCCTCTTTTACATAAATTTCTAAATTTTTTTCAACAAACTTTCTTGATTTGTTACATAAGTGATTTTCTATTATTTCTGCGTAATATTTCGTAATAACATAAAACATTCACAGCTACTCAAAATTAAACCTTAGATATTCTGGGGGACAATAATTGTGACAATTATTACAATTTGGGAATATAATACATTATTGCGGGAGTGCAGGCCCTGCTCCCGAGAGAATCGAGTTTTGAATAAATGGAATTTTACTCGTACTCCCGAAACCTTTTAGACTTTTAAAAACAGATCGAGATAAAGTGAGTTCGAATCGAAAACCCACTGTTCGCATAATTCAGAAAGGTTTGCCGCCTTACTCATTATTTCTATTACAAATGATTCTTGAAATATCTTTACAAATTTTAACATAATTATATTTTACTAAGGAAAATAAATAAAGCATATTATTTTTACCTAAGAGAGATACGGAGTAAAATTGTTCAAATTGTAGGTATGAAGCATTTTTTAAACCACTATCTTAAAACAAATCGACAATTTCTGAAATCGTATAATATGAAAGAAAATCTAGAATTTAATTACAATATTCGAAACGAATAGGTAGAGATTTGAAAGCGGGGAAGTTAATTTATTACAAAGGAGAGTCCGATCTTACACAGATAATCACCGAAACACCCATGCCCGGTAATTAACTGTGTAAGTCTGTAGGTGAGTCTTCCTGCTCATCGCTGCATCCAGGCTTCGATGACCGGCAGGATTGCTCCAATGACGCGTTTACGTTCATAGCGCTCCTCAAGTCGAGTGCGCCATGTCGCCAGGGCGTTTTGTCGTTCCTTCCGTTTAATTGATTAGAGACTAATGTTTCTGTGGCGGCGCTGTCGTCGCGCCACAAGCGAAAATACATCGAAGCCTAAATCGCGCTATCAAAGTTCCGAAGAAAAAGCAGTATAATATATAGAATAGCTCCGAACTACCATTGCATTGGGCGCAAAAAAAAACTACCACTCGGAGCGTTGGTCGCTCCCCGGTCAGAACACCTTGCCCGGCGGCAGATCTACCCTTTTCCTTCCACGGTCACAGTGGTGACCAACCGATGTGATATGAACACGCAACCAACAACCTTCGGAAACTTCAACTTCAAGCTTTTGTCATCGACTTCAAGTACCCCTTCAACTCGCTCCCGAGCAGATATTATCTGCAGTCTTTACAAATTGCAATCCAGCCATCTAGCTTCACATAGGTTCATTGCAGCACTGGAATAATAATAATGCTTTCTGTTCCTTCAAGCTATTCTCTGAGCTACAGTATTCGGCACGGCTCTGAGCCTTACTGCTCTCCTCTGCTTCACGGCACTCTCGCAGATTATTTGCCTTCTTCTCGACTAACCGTAGACTTACAAGGCAATTCCCTGGAACTTGCACATTCGTCGACATCTAGATTGCACTATCGACCTCCGGTCTGAGCAGGGGGGTGATGTGGTGGCGCCGTTCCGTCGCGCCACAAGCGAAAATACATCGAAGCGTAAATCGCGCTATCAAAGTTCTGAAGTAAAAGTAGTATATATAGAATAACTCCGAACTACCACTCGGAGCGTTGGCCGCTCTCCGGGCAGAACACCTTGCCCGTCGGGAGATCTCCCCTTTTCCTTCCACGGCCACATTTATTTCTAAAATTATTAATTCATAATTTCATTATATACAACGGAAACATTTTATACAACGTTATATTTTATAAATATGCGGTAAAGTAAATAAATTATAGTTTGATTATAAAAGCGCTGGTAATAAAACACTTTTATGCTACTACAATGTTCAAAAAATGAAGACAGAATCTCTGTTTCAATTCCCACCTAGAAACGAGAAAAGGCCTGGGGCTTGAAGTGAAACATTTGTTAGTTTCTACCTTACTTTATTATTATAATGGTACTTCAGTAAACACAAATTAAATACGGAAATATTACTTCAAGGGAATTAATCGTGAAACATGGCACAATATTTCAAACAAACTCGCACAGTGAAACTCCATCACTGATTAACTAACCGTTTATTATACTTATTTAAACAATTTTTCGATAAGTCGCTTACAACGTTTATTAAATGAAGCCATTTCGCCCGTCTATCGTTCGCCTGGGAAGTTTTATGTAAAAGGACAATGCAATTTATGATTAATCATTATTGTTTCATCATCGTCATTAAATCTCATCACAAGTGCACTGCTAAACATAGCCCTCCCCTCCTAAGTAATGGCACAAAGCACGGCACCGAGCTTGCCTTACCAGGTCGTTAGTCCGCCTAGTGTAGTGTAAAGCTCTGGTTACCTAGGATTGCGGTGCCACTACATGACGATCGTAATAAAGCGGCGTATGATGTCACTATAACGTTATCTAAACAAAATAGCGTGGTTTCCTAGAGAATGGTATTAGACGCCGTAACGCAAAAAACTTTGCCGCTATTTGCGTGACGGCCGTCTTGACGGTGCGGTAGTTCACGAACGTTTTTTCGATAGCGGTGACCGTTGACGATAAACAAAATGAGATTTTGTGCGTAATCATGAAGCTATTTACAATACGAAAAATAAGCAATACAATACGGGCAAACCCAGTTAAAAGAGTACTTGTGGCGTGAAAGGAAATTTTAAATAAAACATGTATGTACAATTCATTGAAGGATATATAATTACATCTAGTATATCTACATACATCTAGTAGTACAAATTATAATATCTTATTACGTTGATTGCCTAAGGTTGTGTCGCAAAATTTTGTTGCCACTGAATAGCCCCCGATCAAGTGGGATTCATTTGTACTCGTACATTGTGATTTTCCAGAGGTATTAAATTTTCAGTAGGTTGTAAAGGAGGTCATCAACATTTTTTTTAAACCTGGAGTCAGTATTTTCGCTTCCTGTATTAATTCTTATTCAAATAAATAGTTTTATCATAATGAAAGAGTTAAGAAATATTTATAATTTTTAGTTAAAATATAATTAATTTGTACCTCTTTTTAAAGAGCATATTTTATTTTTTACCTTAGTCATACATATTTTGCGGTAAAGTTGGAAATTTTCATAAACCTAAACTTTGAGCAAAAAAAATGATTAAAGGTATGACGTTTATAGAAAAATTTATCAAGGATCGTTTCGTACCTCCAGAATTTTCATGTACCGTGTACAGTTTCTCTTTAAAACTGGGAAAAACCGCGTTTTGGGTCACTTTCTGGAATGCGGGGAGGTGACGCTCATCCGGGGAAGGAGAGTGGATAAAATATAACTTTTCTGTATAACGTACATGTGCCGATAGATAAAAGTACTCCATTAATTTTGGTAATTTTTTAGTTAAAATGATTGTACTAAATGAGCGAGGTGTCATGTCACGTCGCGCGGCGCAGTCGCGTGATGTACGCGGGTGAAACCGTGGAGAACAGCTAGCATTGAATAAAAATAGTTTTACATTTCAGTAGTTCTTATTCGGGCATGAATAGATCATAAATAGAATAGAGTCTATTAAAACCATGATGATTGACTGTCGTTTTTCGTAAAATGGAAATATCCATACTGAACTGCAGTAACTGAAGAATGGTAGTAATTTAGAGTTACTGCCTACATCAGTCAGATCTCCAAATTCATGCCGCAGGACTTACGCTACTTCAATAGAGCTTGTATTGAAGAAGCGATCGAGCGGAACCAGGGCTCCTAAGTGTTTGCCAGAGATGTGTCTGCCAGAAAGAGCCAACTGTCAAAGTTGAAGAACGAGTGTGGTAGCATCGTTACCGAGACACCTAAGATTTTGATTGAGATTGAGAGGTTCTATGGGCAGCTATACACATCATCGTTGGAGCCACACGCAAGTGTGAGTAACGATCCAAGAGCAAGTCTTATTCGACATTATTCCGATGATATGCCGGACGTCGAAAAGCGGGTGGAAAACCGGTACCTGAAGTCATTCAGAAACTCTTTAATTCCGTCCTCAATAGTGGCACTACTCCGGAGGCATGGAGCAGAAGTGCGGTGGTCTTGTTTTTCAAAAAAGGCGACAACGCTCTATGGAAGAACTACAGACAGATATCCCCTCTGAGCCGCGTCTACGTGCTGTTTTCGAGAGTCATTACGAATCGTCTCGCACGCAGACTCGATGACTTCCAGCCTCCCGAACAAGCCGGTTTCCAAAAAGGCTTTAGTATCATAAACCACATATATACCCTTCGGCAAATTGTGCAGGAGATCGAAGAGTACAATCTGCCACATTTTTCTTGCGTATGTGGACTATGAGAAAGCCTTTGATTCCGTCGAAATTTGGACGGTGCTTGTGTCCCTTCAGCGGTGGCAAGTGGACTCTCGGTATATCGAAGTACTGAAGTATTTGTACAGTAGGGTTACGATGGCTATCCGAGTACAGAATCAGAGTACGAAACCTATCCAACTGCAGAGAGGTGTAAAACAGGGTGACGTTATATCCCCGAAACTCGAAACTGGAAACGATACGGTATTAACATCAGTGGCGAGTACATCACTCACCTTCGATTTGCCGACGATATAGTCATTATGGCAGAATCGCTGGAGGACTTAAGCACTATGCTCAATGACCTCAATAGTGTCTCCCAACGGATAGGTCTTAAGATGGACATGGACAAAACAAAGATCATGTTTAATGTCCATGTCACACCTACGCCGGTAGTTGTTGGGAGCACTAAGCTCGAAGTTGTTTACCTGGGACAAATAGTCCGACTAGTTAAGTCCAACTTCTACCGAGAGGTCAATCGACGGATTCAAGTTGCCAGTGATGACTCATGGATCTGAGACGTGGTCCTTTACTGCTGGCCGTATGAGGACGCTCAAGGTCGCTCAGCGTGCTATGGAGAGGGCTATGCTCGGAGTTTCTCTGCGTGATAAACTTAGAAATGAGGATATCCGCAGTAGAACTAGACTGACCTACATAGCTCAACGGATTGGTATGCTGAAGTGGCAATGGGCTGGCCATATAGCTCAAAGAACCGCCAACCATTGGGGAAAAAAGGTTCACGAGTGGCAGTCTCGTACCGATAGGCGAAGTGTAGGGCGTCCCCCCACTAGATGGAGTGACGACCTGGTAAGACATGCAGGAAGTCGATGGATGCAGGTGGCTCAGGACCGTGCTTTGTGGCATTCCTTGGGGGAGGCCTATGTTCAGCAGTGGACTTGTGAAGGGCTTGTAATGTTGAAGGTTTTTAATAAATAGGAGACGTGTTGTTGCTACTAGAACTTTAATTATACTGATCACTAAACCTAAGAGTACATGTATTTCTTACACTGCTAGTAGGGTAGAGACACATACACTACATCTCCCCCGATACTTAAAAAAAAAAGAAATGTTCTCCATTTACTTTTTTTTTACATTTTAGTTTCTTGATACATATGATAAAAAGATTGATTTATATATCATATGAACCCTGAATCTTATTATATAATAATAATAAGTTTAAAATAAAATACAATGTTACTTAGGCATTAAATTTATAATTTCTAAATTGAGTAAAATAAAGTGGTTAAACAAAATATTAAATTAATTTTATATAAAAGAGATTATAACCTCATGATCATGACCAGGTTATACATATTATTAAGTCTAATTTTAATGCGATTTTATTTCGTTTACATTTTTATTTTGTACGTCATTAACCTGTCGTATTTTGGTAATAACCAACGTTACAAACATGTTAACATGAACTTATCACATAATACCATACCATATAATACGATAAATTAATATTTTTAATATTTATTTTCTCTCGAGATTTATTATTTCAACTATAGTTCCTCTTTTAATGTATAAGTACATATTCTCTTTTTTTTTTTTTTATCCCCAGTTCTATATTTTCACGGGTTCACGGCCGTGTCTTTATTTTATATTTATTTATTTTATATAAGGAGCGCTAGGATCACTCCCTACATTTTAAAAATTTTCAATTTTTGGTCTACCCTTTTATTATTATCATTATTTTATAATTATTTATTAGCTTTTCACACTATATAACCTTCACAATCAAGTATATAGGTGGGCGACAATAATAATGCGTTTTGCATTTAACTTGACATTATATGTACTTTTATCCCTTCCGAAACCTTGATGTCTACGAAAAGTTCTCATTGACTTTTAGCATTTCCATAATACTCGGTTGCGCACCGACTATCACTGAAATAGCTAATTATCTTCCAGATCTTGTGCTTTACCTATTAACATTCTAAAATTTTATCATTGCTGAAATAAGTTAATTTTACAATTTATTTCAATTTACTCTAACCAATGTATAAAACAGTCACTGAATTTATTTTTATCGGTCAAATCTCTGAATAAATTATACAATCCTTGCCATTCAACACAAAACTATAAGTTTCTTAACCCGTCTTATTACATTACCGAATGCATAAAAGAAAAACTTGCCAAGGAATTGTTACAAGTGTTTGAAAGGCTATATGATCTACCTAGATGATTATTTAATATTAAAATATTCGAATCAAAATGCAAAACGGATCTAAATTTTCTTAAAAGATCTCGACTGATGATAACATTCGCCATAATTGGTAACGAATTAAAACATAAAACTTGTGGTCAATAATTAGATCGCTTGTGTTCTTACAGCGAGCGATTCATGTTTATTATGAATGTTTCCATATACTTCTGGAATCTTTTGCTGTATGAGATTCAGTATTAAGTTTAATAAACAATCTGTTATTAAAAACTATTTGAAAATATTTTTAATACAATGATTCAAGATACTATTTTTTTACACTTTGTATTATTTTATAAATAACTGTGTAAACGTCACTTAATGTACCGATATACTTTATTTGAGTATAATATAATATGATATTTTATTTATAAGTGAAATGTTTGCTTAAAACTTTATTTTATTTGAAGTTTTCCACTAATGAATATGTTAAGTTGGTGATTAACGATACATAAACTCAATCCGCATTTAATCGCATCCGAATAACCTTAAAAATTAATCGGTTATTAGGTTTTCCAAATTCTCAGCTGATTAGGCTTTTTTATGTGGATATGCTAACCTCCGATAATTTTCCTTACCTATTTCACAACTTTTACCATGTATTATTTTTTTCAATAGTTTCATTTATAATTGCGTCTTCTGTAACTTAGCCATATATTTTTTTCACGTCTTTTACAAATTTATATCATATAAGTAGTCTCTTATATCATTTAGGTACATCATTTGCTGTCAGAGAAAGAGGCTCACAATGAATTAATTAATTGTATACTTAATAGGAGTTTCAAAATCGTTTTGAACGAAGTTATTATTTTCATAATCCATAAGTAAGTTAGATATTCAAACTGTTATCTTATGATTTAAAAGTTTAATCAATATTAAACCAAAATAAATTATTGCATTTCATATTAAGATACAGAACAAAGAAGTCAAAGCAACGTAATCATTTTCAGTAACAATAACATAATCACATAACAAGAGACAGATCAAAATACAAATTGCAATTCCAGCCATGTAAGCGATTTGTGACACTTTTGTTTTAAATTCCAAAGTACGTTTATGGGAACGTTTGCGATTACATCGTATGACATCCTAATTTCAACAAAACTTACAAAATGTTTTATTATGAATATACTAACATGTATCTGAAAATTATAGTATTAAACACTTTTTATTTATGTAGTTAAGATCATTACATTGCATTGTTATACTACTTTTACATACATTATCAAGTATTTATTATAGGTATATGTAATTTGTCATTAATAGTCGAAACGCATTATTACCCTTCTTAAGATTTCATGACTTCTAAGTGTAGTATGTTTATCTTATTTGAAACATAAATAAAAAATAGGCTATTACACAAATATAAGTTTGTATAGCAAAATATATGTTGTATTTGTTATAAGTATTTTAAGATATAATAACATAATTTTTGGAATAAAAAAAAAACTATTACACTATGAAACTTATAATAATAGCGATCCGATACTGTTTCGACGTGATTTTAATAAGCAATATATAAACCAAATTTAGTTCAAAATTTTACAAATTTTACATAAACAAATAATTTTATGTTTTCTTTGTTTACTAATAAAGAAATTTAGGGTAGAGTTATTGAAATTATGAAACAATTATGTAAATTGATATAAAATATATCTTAGCGAAAATGTATATATTAGATTTTTTTACGTGGTTGTTTTTAGATTTCATGGGATCCCTTATTACCTCATTTTAATTGTTACTCTTTTCCTTTGATTTCAATTGTCAGGCCTTTTTTTTCATAATTACATGTATTTTATTTTTTAAATTATTTATGACCTTAGCTAGCTTTATTAATTTGATATCGGGAATCGGAGTTTTAATTCACTTTATTTATATTTAACTTCATGATATATATCACGCGGGCTTTATACATATGGGCCCCCATTTACTTTGGTATTATATTACATTTTCATTACATTACTTTCATTTTATTGGTACATAAACTTTTTATACTATATCAAGGTTATAGTGTACTTGTTGTCAGCACAACCTTGAGGTCTACGTTTAAGTCATTTTAAAAGGACTCCAACAATTGTCACTGAGGAAAACTAAGTTCACGCTATGATCCAATGAAGGATGTGACCTCTATGTACCATTATCAAGGGTAACAAATTTAAGACTTCTCTGTCCCAACAGTACTAATATGAGTAAACTCGTTCACATCACTTGTACTGAAGGTATTGTTCCTAGTACCCGTTACTTCTGATTTTATCATCCAATCATGGAAACATACCCTGCTCGAGGACTATATGCTTACCAGTGATGGACGTTCCCGTATCTTTCCATTATTTATTTATCAAGGTCATCTTTTTATCTTTTATTCTCTAAGTAAATCTTTATTTCCTTCTTTATCTTTATAGTACCTGTCGTTATCTACTTGACTGTAGTAACTTTTATATACTTTCATGCTCCATTTCCATATACGAGTACTAACTTGCATAATTCTCGCTCATAATGGATTCATACCAGGAGTTTAAGCATCGTCAAATATTTGGGTGATCAGTCCAATATTGACGAAACTTAGCAATTCAATCATTCGTATTCACTTTTGAACATTCCTTCACTCATTCCTCACACCTTTAAATATATACTTTTAATATTGTACGAAAAGAGGTAATATACTTGTCAGTCAATTTTTTATGTCCCTGTTTGACTTTGTTAAGAAATATTATTATTAAACCTTCTCTTAATTATTTTATTTTTTACTTTACTGTATTTCATTATTTTATATTTATGTTAATACTATTACAGATCATTTCTTATTTATTTTCTGATAGTTATTATTTTCATCTTTATTAGAATGCTGTTATAGTTTATTTTTATGTACCTGTTCATATATCGCATGTTGCTCTCTATTGTTTTACGATAAGCTCATTGCATAACATTACATGTCATATTTCTAGATATATCATTAATAAGAAAAGGTTAGCAGACCTTTTATATTCACTGTGTAAATCATAGACTTCTATCCTAAGTCTATGGTGTAATTATTAATTCTCGTTACACTTAACTTATCTAGACTAACTTGTTGTATTTAGAAAGAAAAAAAAATGTAATTTTAACTACAAAAGATAAACAATTTAATTTATGATGAACTATTGTAAATTTAAGTACGTAAAAATGTAATCTATCACATTAATTTATTAATTTTTGCACAAATCAGTAATAAAATTAATATAAAATAATAACTGAATAAAAGTGAATATAAAATCGTCTTGTGCGTTAATACAAATATGGCAGAAGTGCTCTTGTAACTTAATTTATAATTATTGCATTTTTTTTTTTCAGATATAGTAATAAAATATTAAAAGAAATCAATTGAATCGTAAATTATCTGATAAATACTATCAATTTAAACATAGGTATATTAAATACTTAACTTCATAAAATATAATAGCAAAAGAAACAATCTCAAAATGATAAATAAAGTTTTAAATGGAATTAAAATCACACAGGTGCGAAGTTACCTCTTAATCTTCTTTGTTCTTTTGGCTCAATTTTCATAATTTACTGGACAAAGCTCTGAAGTACAACCGGTTTTTTTTTAATTAATCTATTGTTTCTTGAATTTTGTTCTTCATTATATAAAAAAATCCACATTTTATTTTCCTCATTCTTCGTTAGTTGTCTTTATAGTAATATATATTATATATTTTAAATTTCAGTCTATAAAATTATTGTGTTATTGTACTTCTTGAATTCATTTATTTATTTTCCGTCACGTCCGGTATTACGTCCATTCCGTTATAATATTACTTTATTGTCAATCATTTTACTCATGTCTTCATTATTTAATTTAGCAATATTTATTCCCACCTTTTAATTTTTAATAGGCCCGGCGGTGCGCTTGCATTGTCGCAGCGCACCGCCTGGCAGGTCGCCATGTAATGTTGAAGGTTTTTAATAGGAGATGTTGTTGCTACTAGAACTTTAATTATACTGATCACTAAACCTAAGAGTACATGTATTTCTTACACTGCTAGTAGGGTAGAGACACATACACTACAGGCTATAATGATGATGATGTTGATGATGACTGCCTACATAGGTAGCACTGCTGGGCATAGACCTCCTCTAATTTATGAAAGGGTTATGGAACGGTTAATTTACTGTGCATATGTGTGCGAACTATACCATAGAGATATTTTGTTTCTCACAAGCGGGTTTATTCACAGTGTTTTCCTTTGCCGCAGTGCACATGGGAAATTAGCAGTTAAAATTGCATTTAAAATATAATTTGCGATGGAATGCGAGTTGCACGCGTGCTATGAAACTTAAAAGCACTACTTGCGATAAGCACTACTTGCGATATCACGGGTTCTTATGAACTATACAGGAAATTTTATGGTGCCTCAAGCAAACAAAGTCACACACAGTGTCACCGACACTGCAATACTACAGCTTGTAAAAATATCAGCCCAAACTACTTCCGCAAATACCGTTTACGACTATCAAAAGTCCACTGCTGAACATAGACGTCATAATTACCATGCTTGGCAGGGTTGGCAACCGCAGTATTTATGACGCTGCTGCCCATACCTGGTTTGTTTCCCTCTGTCGCCTCTTACGACACCTACTTGATGATATGGAGCAGAGGATACTCTTACATCGCCACTACACGGTCTATTTCCACAAATACATCATTAAAATAAATCTTAACATCGGGTGTACTATAGGTATATATGTATATAGTATATAGTTTGTCACCCCTATTCTATAAAAAAACTAGGAATAAAAAATTAACTACATCAAACATTATCCAAATTGTGGTAAATCATAATGGGGAACTTTACAAAAATGGTGTGGGCAACACTCCTCTACTCTATGACTTGACTCTCGCTCTTTTCCGGGACAAGTTAACCACTCAGACCTCGACATTACCACCACCAACTTATTCAAACCTATGGTCAAGCCAAAGAGTATAGTAGGTCAGGCCAAAGACAATTTTTTTTAAAATAAAGGTAAATATAACTTAGAGTCATTACTATGTTCTTATCCAAAAATAAAAAATTATCAACAATTAAAATGTAGTATTATTTGTATGAAGGTCAAGTGAGCGCAAGGAAACGACGATTGCAAGACGTTTTCCATAAATAAAATGTTTTGAGAAGTTATGAATTACCGTGTAGTGGCGGTGTATGAATATCCATATCATCCCGTGGGTCTCGTAAGGGGCGACTAGACTTAGAGAAAAGTGTTATTTTAAATTACCGTAACCTTCGTTCCGGTTACCAAAAAGTCACAATGAAAAATGATCGTGATTTTGTCTTTTTGATAAAGTTGGATAACTACTTGAAATATTAGAACGACTTATAACGTAACCTCATATATGCATTTTAGATTTAGTATTAGGTTTTATTTCAGTACTCGATTTTTTATTACCTTCCTTACCTAAGCTACTTGGCTATGTTATAAGTACCTACCTAATAATTGTTTCTGAAATATAAGAATTTCACCTAACCTAGACGATCAGTCAGTATACCGTAACAAGGTAGATATAAGTTAGATGAATAACTAATTTTATTTTTATAAAATTGTATTGATGTCTAACGTCTATGACAGCGAAATCCGACAGTACGAACGGGACATATTATGCAAAAATACCGATACGAGTACAAAAATAAACATAAATAAAAATATTTATCTTTGTACTGTCTAATTTAGGTACATTAAACAAATACAGCGATTGTTAATAGAATAGTTTCCTACAAATTCTTGTGTGTATTTTATTTAATTCTGACCTAGAGATTTAGACTGAATTGATGGTTCCCATACATAGCCTATATGTTTAGAAACTAATGTTATTAGTTCGCCCAGCTATTAATTATAGAGGGATGGGCAAGAGAAAAAAAATATTGATATATATATCGTATCGATATTTTTAACCAGCAACGATATATCCATCCATCTATTACAGCCTATAAAAGTCCACTGCTTTGCCTCATAGGAGGTTTTGGTATCGTTGCCACGCTTGGCAGGCGGATTGATAGCCGCAGTTTTTTTATTATTTTGAATATTTTTCACGAAGATGCTGCTGCCCATCACCTGTTTCGAGTAGTGTAGTGGCGGTGTAAGAATATTCACAACCCCATATCATGCCGTGGGTGTCGTAAGAAGCGACAGAGGGAAATCGAAACAGGTGATAGGCAGCAGTATCTTCCTGATATCGATATATCGTAATGTTTTGCAAAAGTTTTATTACTGGATGGTAGGACGACAAAAAACAAAACGACAACAGCACATGAATGCTTTTGTAGCTGCTTTTGTTGTTTTTTAACACCAATTTTCGACAACTTTTAACTTCGGTTTTCGTTATTTTTGAAGATATTGTAGCCTTAATATGCTCTGCCGCATTTAAGATATGCCTTCGAAGTTCTTCAAGAGAATTCACTGGGGTCACGTAGACTAAGTCCTTCATTTGACCCCAAACGTAGAAGTCTACTGGCGTCAGATCAGGACTTCACGCAGGCCACGGAATTGGCCCTCCCCTTCCAATCCACCTATTTGGGTATTGGCTATTTAGCCACTCTCGTACAGATAACCAGAAGTGAGCTGGACATCCGTCATTCTGATAAATCAAATTACTTTTAATTTCTTCTGGAACATCTACTGATAAGTTTTCCAAATCATTTCGCAAAAAATTTTCGCAAATTTCCCTGTTTAAATTTCGTGGCATAAAATAAGGCCCAATAAGTTTGTTATTTACAATACCCATCCCTACAATCAAAGAAAATCTGCGCTGTGACGTACTTTAAGTTTTTTCGGATTTTTTTTTGTAGTTTGTAATACCATCTCGGTCAAATTTGGACTCATCCGTCCATAGACTGTTTCTTAAAAAATTTTCTTCGTCTGCGTCGGCGTTTAGCATGAAACGACAAAACTTAAGTCTACTCGCTGAATCGCCCTCGTACAGCATTTGTACCAGTTGGTAATGGTACGGATGTTGGCCTGACAGGTGCACCTTCGACCATACCTTCCACTGCGACATACCGAGCCGGCGTGCTACAATGTTTGTTGAGACGTTAGGGTCGTCAATAAAATGTTGCATAATTGTTTCTTCATCGTCAGCCGTAAAACGTCGTGGTCTGCCAGTATCTACTTGATTTCTGTGAATAGTGCCGCTTTCACTTAATCGTCGATATGTAGCTCCAAAGACAGAAACGTGGGGAAGCCGACGATCAGGATAGCAACGTTGATATTCTCTACGAGACTTTTAAAACATATATAGATAAATTAAAGCAATTTCAAATTAGATTTATGAAAATATTGGCTAACCCAAAAGCTAAAATTAAATTTAGGGATAATTATGAGCAGCTCATCCAGGAGTGTAATTTAATACCGATTCACGAGCAATATAAAATATCATTTGCGACATGTGATAAGTATTATGCAATCTTATGTAACGCATTGAGTAGCTTTATGCCCATAAATAAGAACACGCGCAGACCGCGTAAAGTAATAACATTGCAATATAAATGTGCTAATTATTATGGCAAAAGAACGTTCCAACATTTAATATCGAAAGTTTACAACAATTTACCGGAAGAATTCCTTACGCATAAAACAAAAACACAGTTTAAAAATAAGTTAAAAAAATTCATAATGATTTCTTATATTTACGAGAACACTACACATTGCATAAAACTATTTTTACGGATTTTATCGCGTTTAATTTACTATTTTAATTCCCGACGCTTTCAGTGTTTGACGTCCCAATGTCATAGTTAGCCTGGCTACCTTCAGTTTTTTGAATATTAATTTCTTTTTTAATGTTTGGTCCGATCTATGCAGTACGATCTTCTGCGTAGATCGGACCTAAAATTAATATTTAAAAAACTGAAGGTAGCCGAGCTAACTATGACATTGGGACGTCAAACACCTCAGACCCCCCGTGACCGTGGGTGCTGTAAAGCACCCGAAACGTCGGGAATTAAAATAGTAAATTAAACGCGATAAAATCTGTAAAAATAGTTTTATTCAATAAAAAAATTCATACTAATAAATAGTAAAAATTTGACATATGTATTGTGATGATCCATTATACAACAATATAAGCCGTAGTTATTATGTTTGGGTGTGTACCTGTGTATGTATATATTGATACTATTGATTTGTTATATTTGAGAGTGTATATTTGTATTAAGCTTTTTTTTTGCATGTTAGGAAGTAAGAGAGCATTTTTCTTCTGCCAACAAACTGCTGAGCAGTTTGGCAGACTATAAAACTTTAACAGTGTAAATTTAAATAATTATGTTAAATAAATAAAAAAAACTAACTAACGACCGTCGCTACGACTCAATTTAAAATGGCCGTCTGCTTTCTGAATAGTTGTCAACGACCAATCAGACGTCAAGTGACTAAAAGTGTGCAAGTTCGTTCCTAAGAGCAATCATTCTTTGCCGTTCTCTACCTGCGTTAAGTAAAAGACCCTTTTATTATTAACATTCATTGATTTCACCGGGATATTATTGCGTTTTTGGATAGCTGATTAAATGGGCATATTTTTTTTATATTTTTATGTCTCATTTCATAGTAATTTTTTTGAAGTACGTCACACTTTATGATACATAAAGTTTAAAAATAGATTTTTTTTTATTAAAACCCATAATTTTTTACTGTGAATACTTTTTGTACTTTTTATGACTTTAGTCACTTGGTTGAAGCTTCAAAAAATAAATAAACTTAAAAGAAAGCATACAAAATAGGTTTTATTTTTATTTTGAAATTAATACGAAATTCTGGGTGATTATTGAAAAATCTTTAAAATCCGTATATATCAAGACCTGTTCATTTTCGGCCATACATATGGGGGATCAAATTTGTAGCATTTTGACTATCATGCCCTGCCAGGAAGTTGTCGAGTTCCCAGTAACCCTGTATAATATGGTTTTTAAGAGGGTGGTAAATTAATTAGATTTTTATGTTTGATTAATAAACATCGTTTCATAAATTCGTACCTATGTTTTATTGAGCTAAAACTTACCTTATAATTATCGCTTACCTAATATTTACAAGTACTTACATAATTAAATTAATAACTTTAGTAGAATAACGCATAGGCGTCAATCTTGGCGCATCACTATTCAACCACTCTTAACTATGTATCAGTATCTATAGAACATCTGGTGACGCTTGGCATAATGGGAATTGAGCGATACGCGCGCTCTATACCTTGCTTATTTGTACTCTAAGTTCTGAACACTCTTATCTATTGTTCTAAGGGGTCCCTTATAAAAATTACTATACTCTTTGGCGGAGTCTATAACTTTGACAAGTAGATTGCCATACGCATAGATTACTGTATATATACTAGAGAGCCATACGGATATTTCGGAACAAAATATACAGTAATCTATGTTTCGGTACTTCAAAGGTTAAGCAAAATGTAAGTGTGCAGTAAATAAAATTCGTGAATTAATTAATTTCGCGTTTCAATTGCTATATCAAATTTTTATTATAACCTAATAATATAAATAACAGGAAAAATCAAATACAACACAAATTAGAATTAATAAATATACATTAAATCATTTGAGGCATACACCAGAGAAACGTTAGTTAATAAACGCCTTAACACAATAAAAAAGCTCTGACTAGGGATTGAGTAAACAGGATATAAACAAATTGCGCCGCCGCCTACCGGGTCCAACTATATCTAAGATCTTTTCATGTGACCCCATAACAATTTCATCAAAATCGATCAAGCCGTTTAGGAGGAAAAAAATTACGAATACACGCACACCGTAATTTTATTTACAAATATTTTTATTGCTAAGTAGCGATCCGCCCCGGCTTCACACGGGTGATTTCTTCCGGGTCTAATTATAAATCTAACCCATTCAAACAAATACAAAAAAATTCGTTAAAATCGGTCGAGCCGTTTTTGCGTTTAAGCGAACAGCATTTGATTTTTATATATAGAGACTATCGCTTCATCTTCGACATAGCGCCAGGAGTGTTCACCCACCTGCACCGTTTGCGCTCCTTGCTACTCAACGACAATCAGCTCAGGGAGCTGCGTTCCGGCGCATTTCATGGCCTCCGGCGCCTTAAATACCTTTACTTATATCGTAATCGTATCCAGCACATCGACTCCGATCTGTTCCAGGGTATGGTACACCTCGAACAGCTGAGAGTATTACAAATATTGTAAAGATTTTTTTGAAATAAATATTTTAAGTAAATGTTGGAGAAAAGTTCACGTCGTTTTTACACATACCATATAATAAAGCTAAAAACATCTTTTCTATTTAGTTTCTTTTCTTTTCGTTATCTTTTCTTTTCGTTTTCTTGGTAGTAGGTCTCCTTTTCTGGCTAGTTTTCCGTCTAGGTAGGTACCACCCTCTTAGCTATTTCTGGCGATAATTGCAGTTCTTACACTGGGATAGTCTGAAGGGTGTAGAGAACCAGTTTAGTTACAGGAGTATTGCTAAAATGTAAGATTCCATTGGAATGCCTCGGATTGTAGACAAACATATTTGTAATATACAATTGTCATCAAAAATAACAGGCATTTATTACAATTTCTTTTAATTTTTTTATTATTATTTGTGGTTTCATTTAATGGTATTCGACAATTATGTCACTCTTTTACAAATTTTTCTGATTTTAAGCTTTACTGGTTTATTGGATAAGGCCGTCTTAAAGCCTAATGCCTGCTAATAATAATAATAATAAACTACTGCGATCTCATATAAACAATATCAAGTAGTTAATGGAATCTTAACGAACAATTTATTACGAGCGATATAAGAAAATTTGTAGCTCTACCACAACATTCCTATTACTGCGTATGTTCAAACTGAACACCGAGTTAAGAATGTCAACCTTGAAGTACCTAAGAAATTATTAGAATTGAAATAGACACGTGGATCCTTCGGGTAATATTGTTCAGGATTTTACAGACATAGATTGACGAAACCGTACCGAACTGTGTAGTTAGTAGTTAACAAACATAAATTGCACAAGGACAAACATCCACCCCCAGAAAAATTGTTTGTATGGCCTACTACCAAGTATTTACTTGTTCCGTGTTTGATTCGAGCTCGCGGCCCTCTGATTAAAAATGAATTATACATTTTTTTGATGTTATCTTTATACGAATAGAAATTAAATTAAATGATTATGATAGCATCATAAAGGCTTCCCCGGTTAGATTTAGGCAGTTTAGCGATCGCAAGCAATGTTACCTGGCAGCATTATATTATGAGGCTATTTCCTGTTTTGGATCTTCGTAATTTCTAGCGTCTCCCTTAGTCCACTTACCACATACACATTAGCACACTGAGGACTAAGATGAAATGCCTATATTAGATTAAAAAGGGTCTCCGGATCCCTACAATCACCATACGAGCTGAGCCGACACATTCCTGGTACAACCATAATATAGCCGCAGCATGGATATTTATGTTTAGAATTATTGAAAAACCTTTACTTAAGTTGGGATTAGATGTAATTTCATGGAAAGTTTTCAAAGAAAAAAAATTACGTCGAACGATTTATACCTACAGGCAAGAGGACTTGTGTACATTACGACCTCGTGAGTTTCAGTTTCACTTAGGTAATACGTTAATCCCTGTGGCAATGCTCCGTCTGGGTTAAAATGTCACCACGAGCCTGTGTTAATTGCTTTTAAAAAGAATAATGTATTAATTCAACGGTATTTTCTATTCATTAAGACATATAACACGACATCTCCAAGAATAGTTAACTGTTTTAGCTGATTTTTAGTGTTCCGTGGCATTAAAATTAATAAAGCGAAAAACTCAAAGAGTTAGTTTAAGAACCTTTTAAGCCCTTATCTTATTTTTAAGTTTTTTCCAAAAAAAAGTAGGCAAAATTGCTGTCCCTATGAAAATATAACTGAGAAAATCATAAACCAAAAAAAATCATCATATAAACGTTTCTATAGGTATCAAACTAAAAATAAATATACGACGGGTCATGTCCATGAGACTGAGCAAATATACTCATTATTATATTTGCTATGGATATAAATAGGCACATATGCAGCATTATAGCAAAAACACTTTTACACAATATTGTGTAGGTTAAAAGTTATAAGCTTGTTCAGTAAATTACTGCGACCTTGTAATTGTAAATGAACATATTATAATAAATTTAAATTTCGACCAATAATTATTCCAGTACTCAAACAACACACTCAAAGAATTCTTAGTGATGTTTATACAGCGTCAATATCTTGAATTGTCGATAGTAGGTAATCAGCGGGGCATCGGACACTTTTTGTAACAATAAACATCGTCCTTGCTATGTAGAAAAACATCATAACGGATAATTATTTATTTATTTTATTTATTTAAAAACTTAATACATATTTAAATATACATACATATAGCATACATTATTACAGTGAATATTTTAAGAAAAAAAATGTCAGTAATTATTGCCCTCAGGTAATGTTGTCATAGAAGTACTTCATTACTACAAGAAAATATTTGTCGTAAGTAAATAAGAAGAATAGCTGTCGTAGCCCAGGGGCTGAGCCATCACCGTAAATCTAGGAGCACGTGAGCTAGATCTGGGTTCAATGCCCGCCGGCACCAATGAAATTGTTAATTGCAATTTTAAGTGCTGATTTACCACGTGCTCTGCGGTGATGGAAAATATCGTGAGGAAACCTGCATGTCTGAGGAATAAAAATATTTCGAAGATATGTAAAGTTCGCCAACACTGGAGCTGCGTGGTGGACAAATCGTTGCATATCCCTCCTACAAATGAGAGAAAGCCTGTGCCCAGCGGTGGGGCATATATAGGCTATAACTTTAAATTCATAGACTTAAAATCAAATTGCTTCAAAATACCTAAGCGTAATATTACAGAGACTTCACCTGTGCATGTAGCCTGTGATGACTTACGTTACGAAGCTTAAAGTTACTCAGTGAGTATAGCCAGAGGGCTGCTTCAGGTTTATCAGCGTGATAAAATTCGTTATGATTATCCTGTATCCACATATGGACAAGAGTAACATAGCCCAGCGAATCAATAAACTGAAATGGTAATGAGCCAGCCAAATAGCTCGAAGAACTTACAACTAATAGGAACTGTATAACCCACTATTCAATCAATTTAATTTATAAAAGACGATTAGGTACCATAATTTTTTATTCTTTTTTCCTAACGCAAAATCCCATTTTTAGTGAAAATTAGTTATTATTAATTATAATGAGTACCTTACTTTTACGACACTCGTAACTGCCTCACTTCAGAATAAGAATTACCTCGTTCATCACAGATGTTATTCCCGCAAACTCAAAGATATATATATATACAAATGAGCTTTTATTAGGTGGTAGCTGTCCCAGTAATAATTCACTTCAAATATTTAATAATCATCTATTCATATTCAATAATCATGTCGTAATGTGTGGCCCTCTTTAATTTTATTTTTGTCTTTTCTTTTACAAAATTGGAGTAAGAAGCGAACTAAAATTCCACGTAATGGAAAGTGGCTACTGCAGCCCTTGGATACGTGCATCAAACTTTAAACAAATAAGGCTACAGATGCGTCGTCACAAGACAATACAAGAATAAGATTGAATGCTTCTAACCCTACAATTATACTGGCTCTCTATAACCTACAAACCAAAAGACAGCATTATACGCACTGCTGTTTGTGGCGGTAGATAGGTAAAAGGGTGGTTCCCTCCAAGACGTACTCCTTGGGAGAAAATGAGTCGTACCACATAGTAACTTGTGATAACTGGGCACACCAAGCTTATTATTCACATTGGTTTTAATATGCCAATACGCTAACTACTGTTTTGTTTTCAGATATTTACACGTCAACGAAATACACCAAATCGAACGTGAAACCTTCTCACACCTGCCACGACTTGAGAGATTGTAAGTGAAACATTTTTTATTGGGACAAAAGTGAATTACTTATGAAATAGGTGTCTAATTTAGGGCTAATTATTCGATCGTCAGATGAAAGTTAGCCATCGGTTAAATTATAACCTGGCCGAATATAAAAGTGAAATAACTGATTTGTTTTTCCTTTTATTTGATGATTGAAAATCGGCTCTTTAGTGTATAAAAAATACAGGATTGCATCCGCATAAAAGGGTATTTTACACCATGTAAAAAAAATAAAAAAATATATATTTATGATAGATTTTGTAAAAAGTAAACGAGAAATATTGATTTATATTTATAAAAATGCAATATAAATTTTATATTTCAATTTTAAGTTTGTTTTTTTATCTGTGCCTCAAATCTGCAAAACGCTTTCCGCCATATAAGATACCGCCGTGACGTCACTGGTTAAGAGAACTAGCTAATGTGCTGTGTTATTTCGAAATTTTTCAAGTTATCATTACGATTGTTGAGTTTTATTCCGAATTTTATTGTAAAGGCATCATGGAAGACGGATTCGTAAAAGCAGAAAGTACTAATCTTTATTCTATTAATTCGAATTCGTACAACAGAACCCATAATCTTAATTTGTAATTTTCCATGTAATTTTCCAGCTAAAACATGCAATAATCTTTATGACATTTGAAATCATAGCGAATTTATTACTTCGCTTTTAGCACTAATGTTATATGTAGATATTATAAGCTTAGGTGAGAAAAACTTTTTGTGATATTTTTTTGTACAAACCATGTCATTATTCCCATATAATAGAAGAAAACACGAATTAAATAAAACACTGCACTACACTTGCAAGGGCTGTCAAAATGGCCCACAAAGGGCGAGACAGAGGAGCGATTTACCTAATCTATTACGAAATTTGACTTGCAATATGGTCATGCACCTATCATGTCATGATGTTTTGTTTTGTATAAACGATAGTTAAATATAAGTCATACTTACATCAAAGTGATCTTCACAGAAGTATAGTTTAGATTTTGTAGATAATGCCTTCGGAGTCTCCTCTTGCCAGTTTTAACCAAGTATTTCTCATATTTAAATCAGCCGGCATTTGAATCCATAACTTTCCCGGCATTCATATGCTCGTATTTTTGCATTCAGGCACATCACAATAATGATATAGATGATAACTCATTATTTAACATTCAAAAGTATCTTATTCCTTTGCAAAATCGGCAACATTCTAGGGCAGTAACGTCACGAGTTGAGCAGCATGGCGGCTAGCGTTTTCACGCGAAAATTTAAAGCGATAGATTAAAAGTAATTTTTATGGCACAATTCGGTTTTAAAAAAAATATAGTGGTTCATTATCACTCTAGGATTCATTTAAAACACTTTTTGAAAATACCATATTTGAGATTTGCTCTCAAACTCCATTACTGCAAGCCTCATAACGCGAAGCTTTCTTAGGTAATGCTTTACTCTCGACACGTCAAGGTCAAGCAATTTTGTGTTCTTAAAACGTCCCTATCATAACCATATTGCACTTAACTCTGCCATTGCCGGTCCCAAGCCCGGATGAGAAAAGAGGAGGGGTGGTTTCGCCAGAGAGATTGGGCGTATCCGGTGGACTAACACACCCACCTGCGCCAGGACCTGCGCAGTCGAGCACCGTATGCGGGAATGAAGAAGTCTTGGAGGGTTGAGCTGATCGTCACTGGGGTTTATAGTGGCGAGAGGCTACACTCCAGGTCTTTGGTCCAGATTTCAAGCTAAACGGTGGCCCTATCACAGATAGGGAAATGGCCAAGCGATCCGTCAGAGGGTCGCAGGCGAGGGACGTGGGGGCTACCTAGTTTTCCTGAAAAGGGCTAGGTGGTGGTAAAGGCCATGCTGACAGAGCAAGTGACAGTCTAAGTCTATTGGGTAGTGGGGTTAGTTTTAGCCCTATCTGCCAGCTCAATCGAGCTCCCAATGTCGCGCTGTGAGCCAACTTTGCGTCCCTATATAAGGTGCAGGCTCCATGGAGGGTGGGAAGCCGGGGAGGGGGGGGGGCGAATTTCAAACACATAAAAAATACACGGACTGTACCATCCAGTGTAGGTGGCCCCACCAAGGGGGCAACTTCCGCACTGGATGTTCCCAAAACCAGTTCCAAACCTGAGGAGCTGGACGCGAGAAAGGAGCAAGGGCCCGCGAGTACCAAAACTCCTGCGGAGCCTCAAAGAACGGACGACTTTTCTCTGCTGCCTGGCAAGTGGTGAGCCGTAAAGGGAAGGGCAAGGCACCCAAAAAGGTGACTTGCCGAACTGACGGACCATCAGGTGGGTCTATCTCAGCAGACAGTAGTGTAAAGGCCAAGAAGAAGAAGAGAAAAGGAGAAGGGGAAGGGAAGGACGCGATCAATGATGGCGTGCCCTTCGTCCAGAACTATCCTAGTGCAGGCCAACCTCCATTACAGCGAAACTGCGTCACTTCAATTACGCAAGTGGTTGGAGGCTCAAAGGACGGCCATAGCCTTGATTCAGGAGCCGTGGGTTAGGGCTGGTAAAATCGAAGGCCTAAACAACCTAAAAGGTAAGCTATTCTACAACTCTGAGCACGACAAGCCTTAGAGCGTGTATTTATACTACTAAAGATATCTTCATCATCATCATTATTACAGCCCTTCAAGTCCACTGCTGAACATAGGCCTCCGCCACGGAATGCCATAAAGCACAGTCCCGAGCTACCTGCATCCATTGACTTCCCGCATGTCTTACCAGGTCGTCACTCCATCTAGTGGGGGGATGCCCTACACTTCGCCTGCCGGTACGAGGCTGCCACTCGAGAACCTTTCTTCCCCAACGGTTGTCGGTTCTTCGAGCTATATGGGCCCATTGCCACTTCAGCTTACTAATCCTTTGGGCTATGTCGGTTACTCTGGTTCTATTGCGGATATCCTCATTTCTAAGTTTATAACTCAGAGAAACCCTGAGCATAGCCCTCTCCATAGCTCGCTGAGTGACCTTGAGCTTCCTCATACGTCCAGTAGTGAAGGACCACGTCCCAGTTCCATATGTCATCACTGGCAACACGCACTGGTTGTATAATTTAGTTTTGAGGTTTTGAGGTATGCCTGACGAGAAGATGGGTCGTAATCTTCCGAACGCTGCCCAGCCGAGTTGAATCCCTCGATTGACCTCTCGGTCGAAGTTAGACTTACCTAGTCGGACTATTTGTCCCAGGTAAACATATTCATCAACAGCTTCGAGCTTAGTGCTCCCAACAACTACCGGCATAGGTGTGACATGGACATTAAACATGATTTTTGTTTTGTCCATGTTCATCTTGAGACCTATCCGTTAGGAGACAATATTGAGGTCATCGAGCATAGTGCTTAGGTCCTCCAGCGATTCTGCCATAAGGACTATATCGTCGGCAAATCGAAGGTGAGTGATGTACTCGCCATTGACGTTAATACCGTATCCTTTCCAGTCCGGTAGCTTGAAAACGTCTTCCAATGCAGCGGTGAAGAGTTTCGGGGATATAACTTCACCCTGTCTTACACCTCTCTGCAGTTGGATAGGTTTCGTACTCTGGTTCTGTACTCGGATAGCCATCGTAGCCCTACTGTACAAACATTTCAGCACCTCGATATACCGACAGTCCACTTGGCACCGCTGAAGGGACTGCAGCACCGCCCAAATTTCGACGGAATCAAAGGCTTTCTCATAGTCCACATACGCCAGACAGTGGCAAATTGTACTCTTCAGACTTTTGTACAATTTGCCGAAGGGTATGTATGTGGTCTATGGTGCTAAAGACTTTTCGGACACCAGCTTGTTCGGGAGGCTGGAAGTCGTCGAGTCTGCGTGCGAGACGATTCGTAATGACTCTCGAAAACAGCACGTAGACGCGGCTCAGAAGGGAAATCGGTCTGTAGTTCTTCAAGAGAGCGTTGTCGCCTTTCTTAAAGAACAAGACCATCCCGCTTCTGCTCCACGCCTCCGGTGTAGTGCCATCATGGAAGACGGAATTAAAGAGCTTCTGAAGGACTACAAGTACCGGTTTTCCAACCGCTTTCAGAAGCTCCGCTGTAATTCTATCCTCGCCTGGGGCCTTGCCGTTTTTAAGGTGCTGGAGAGCCATTCTAATCTCGCTCAGACTGACGTCCGGAATATCATCGGAATAGTGTCGGATAAGACTTGCTCTTGGATCGTTACTCACACTTGCGTGTGGCTCCAACGATGATGTGTACAGCTGCCCATAGAACCTCTCAGTCTCACTCAAGAGTGTGATCGGAGAGTTTTTGTGTTCTTCTGCGGCGGGTCTTACAAAACTTAGCTCCGACCGCATTGACAGTTTCCACGAGCTTGTCATTCATATCGTCCATTGCATTGCAATCTTCTAGGCACTGAAAACGGTTTTGTAACTCGAGTTACCTTTCAACTTTCGGGACTTTGGATTAGAGCACGAGGGGGACGGAGCGGTGACTTCATTAGACGACACCTCTTCAACTTAACATTTAGGTTCAGTGTGCCTCTAACCATTCGGTGATCGCTACCAGTTTTCACCCTCGCGATCACTGAGACATCACTGAACATTTGGCGTCTAGTCATCATAATGAAGTCAATCTCATTTTTTGTTGAACCGTCGGGGCTCGACCAGGTCCACTTCCTATGGGGCCGCTTCTAAAAGAAAGAGTTCATCATAAAGAGTCCCTTTTTCTCCATGAAGTCGGCTAGCTGCTGGCCCCTTGATGAAGGTGTAGGATCTGGAACGTTCTCTGAAGACCTTAATATCCACATATGCACACCGCTGGGTACTCACAACACAGTCTTTCAGGCGGAATGTATGGGTATCATTCAAGCGGCCATAGCAATAGATGCTAGGAAGGTAAAAGACTTCTCCATCAGAATACTGATCGCCAGTATGGCGGTACTACAAGCTCTGAGATGCAATGTGGTGAACTCGGGAGTAATATATGAATGCCATCAACGATTAAATGAGGTTTGTAAACACAATAATGTGACTTTGCAATGGACAAAGAGACACAGTGGATCCAGAGGCAACGATGCAGCAGACGAACTGGTCAGAAGAGGATCGGCTCTAGCCGCTATAGGGCCTTAACCAAACATACCAATCCCCTTTGGTAATGTTCGTTCACTGGTACGTAGAAACTTCACTGATCAACACGCTCAGCTTTGGAAAAACTAGTAGACTGTAGAGAAGCTAGGGAGACCCTGGCTGAAATAATGAGACTGAACAAGCCGCAGATCAGTAACAAGTGCTATCAGAGGACATGGCTCCTTTAACAAACATTTTTTTGCCATATGTGTTACAGATAGTCCCCTGTGCAGTGCATGTATGGGGGAGGAAGAAACGGCGGCCTTCGTGTTGCTGACATGTCCGAAGGTCGCTGCATACAGGGTTAAACATCTCGGCAAGACGAGATCACTCCCCGAAGTTGCTTGCAAGATCAAAGGACTGTTCAACTTGTTCGGGGAGATTTCATGGCACGAATAATCAAATTATTCCTGCCCACACGCAAAATACGCTTAGACGTGGAGTTGCAGAAAACAGCCCGTCGTAAACTAAACTAAACTAAACTAACCATACTGCACTTATACGATGATATGAGTAGCCGTATATCAAGAATACATTCTAATTAATCCATCTTATATTTTCTAAAAAATCATTTTATATTGCTACTTTGAAAAAAAAAAACGGTTTGAAAAAAATTTTACGTAGACGTCTGGATGTTGATTTTGTATATGGTCACGATAACTCCCGAAAAAAATTACGTATCGAGACCGGGTTTTTTTATTAGCTTCAGAATTACATCAACTGGTTCCCTATTTTATATCCATAGCCTAGTACGCGTAGTTTATTAATAAAATGATTTTCAACCATTATAAGTTTTATTGCTATTAAAAATTTAAAGGCACTTTCATATTTTTTTAGCCCTTGATAGTACCATACAGCCTATATCGATTTTATACTTTGTGTAATCGACTTATTTTGGTAAACATCATTAATTTTTTCCCTGTAGGCGCTAAATTTAAAACATGTAAATAATATATTTTAAAAGTCAGGATTACAATTTATTTTTTTCATCGAAATTAAATGAAACGCTCATGAGGCGTGCTCTTTGATTATCCAAACTATTTATATTTTAGTTCGCATTTTTCCGCGCGACTTCTTTCGTGAAACAGATTCTTATTTAAATTTTAAACTTGAAAATAAACCTATCTATCTTCTATATACATATATATAAGCGAAATACCACTGACTGACTGACTATTCACGAGATCTCTAAAACTTTACACCCGATTGACTTAAAATTTAGTATAGTTACTCATTTCGCAACTCACTAAGAACGGATTTTACGATAGTCCACTCAAAAAAAATTAATAGGTTCCGCAATAAAACATTATGGTGCGCCCAGCGAAGCGAGCGGGTAATAGCTAGTTTTTGTAATAAGGTATGTATGTATGTTTAAGTGAACGCTTTATGCTTACAATTTTAAACTTGAAAGTAATAAGTGAGTCAATTTGATAGTCGAAATAATAAGTATTTTTTTCATGTTTCAGAAGTTTTTCCGTTTATTTTTTAAATGCGTATGATTCTTTAAAAATAAGTGTTACATACCTAGATAACTTAACCAACTAGAATTGAAGGCATATAAAAAAACATTACACGAAGCTTCATAGCAACTCTCTTTTGAAAAATTATGAATCCTGTAATTAGCACTTTTGTCTTCTAGACCATCGATATAACCTGCATATTCTAACTAACCCAAAAATGTTACTGGAACTTAAATTGATTCAAATAAAATGCTTCTAATGAACTTGTAAGTTCAAACAGTAAATGATTTTATTTCAAAAATCCTTTCAAATACTTATCTTACCACAAATGATAATCTCCAAGATAAGTAAGAATTTGGATGTCGAATTAACGTTCTTAACCGGAAGGTGCAATAAGACTAGATTTTTTCCCAGAAAGTTAGTTTGATATATTAACAATGTTTCAAGTTTACAAGTCTATGCCAAGTATTAGGATCAATGTGAAATAAAACGTACAAATTCTTTGAGCCCAAATACACTATACCTGTTATGTTTTAATAGGGAGCAGTAGATCGGAAATTGACGTATCTTTTTTTATATGTAACACAAAAGTAAAACTGTCCTAACTGCCGTACTCAGACTCGCATTATGAATCATTCACTTGCTTTTATGTATAGATTACAAAGATATATTAGTTCAGCAATAGATCCTGAGTAAAAATAAATGACAAAGAACTTTTAGTGATAACGAAACGTGGAGGATCCCCTCCACGTTTCGTTCACATACCCCTTCGCAGCTATGCAGCTGCGACTTATGCGCAATAACGGTCACCGCTAGACCTTCGTGCCGCTACTTATAACATGGATCAACTAAATATATTTCTTTCGTGCTCTTTTATTCCGAAGACCGTAAATGGCACTAGACATTTTTTTATAGAATAAGGGTGACAGCACACAGTCCACCTAATGGTAAGTGGATGCTGTAGCCCATAGACATCTACATTTAACCTACATTTATGAAATAATGAAAAAAAATTTTTTTTCATTAATTTCACTAAAAAGCTTTTTTGTTTTTTATGGAGTGATCCTAAGAAAAATACCGAAAAAAATTTTTTTCTGTAGTTTCCTTAGGATCACTCCAGAACCAAACATGATAAAAAAATCATGGCCAGATCTGAAAACTAGACACTTGGAGTTACTTTTTTCTTTTTTGCTGTAAGATCATTTTCCTCGGAGTTACAGCTTGTTGAATATCACCCAAAATTTAGATTTTTATATCCCTTAAAACGCAGTGGATGAGTCTCGTGAAGTAGCGACGTATGGTAGAAAACCACCAGAGTACGTAATTCCCAAAGACGTCAATAACTGTGCTGGTCTTCTGCCATCGATAAGAATTGGCGTCGAATCTCGAGTGATGTTGAGACGCAACATCGCCGTCTCTGAAGGGCTAGTGAATGGAGCTATGGGTATAATAAAAAAAATCAAATGGCCGGCCTTGAGTAGAGATCAACTGGAGGATGGGGAGCTACCAGAAGCCGTGTACGTTAAATTTGATGACAAAACTATTGGTCGCAGGCTAAAAGATAGTAATGGTTGCATACATACCTCCATCAAGTACTACGTTTCTGGCAGTAAGGGGTT